>JARHVA010010148.1:172500-213218 GCA_037957365.1 Torreya grandis
AATTTTTGTAGAAGGTCACCAAGTTGGGTCGTAACATCCTCCCCTCTTTAAAGAGGATCCATCCTAGTGAATATCAATAGTCAAGAACAAAATTCTCTAAGAAAGTCTAACTAAACCAATTAATACTATTTCACAATATCTCCACCTAATACATGGTGGTAATGCCTCAGCAATATCTCACTGGAATTCCTATTTTATATCATTAGGATAGATATATTAACCAATATATTAGGCCAAGTAATGGTCTCCTTATCATATTCATGTGTCCCTTATGACACAGAAGTGGAAAAACTATACTTATATAGTACTACCACATTAGAAAGTTCCCCAAATTATCTCAACTTGGTTGGAGAATTTCCACTCTCATGCCTTAAAAAATCCATCAATCAACAATAAAAGTTTTCAAAACCAACAAAAAAAGGTTCACCAAACCAAACATATCCTTCTTAATCAACACATATTTCAAGGAAATAACTAGAAATTGCATACAATACTTCTATTATTAATCATTTTAACTAGTTATGAAAGTGATTTAAATTAACATAATAGAAAACTAACATTTCAAACACAAAAACTTACTCTTGCCTTAAGATACCTTCCCATAAAATTTCTATAGGCACTTCCAAGTAAATAAATATATAGCCATAGTATAACATGTCTAAAAATTATTATTTAAACTAGATCAACAATATTAATATAAGACTTAACAAGGGTCATAATCACTTGTCTCAACACACAAAGACCTAAAAAATGAGGTCAACAAATATAATCATCCAATCCCATTGGATTGGAACCAAAATCTCAAATTAAGATTGGAATCTTCCACTAAATCATTATGCCACATGTATAATCTTAAGAACATTCATTATAGAATTTTATATGACAAGGGTAGTAACCCATACTATCATAGTTACTCCAATATATCATTAACTACTCAGGGGTTAGTGCAATGCCCCACACCAACTATACTAAACATCAAAGACACCATACCAGACATCACATGCAACTCAAAGGCTTAAAACATGTTCTCCAACACACACACACAAGCTCACATGATAGTCCAGGTATACCAATCCCACCGTCCAAAATCAGCCATCTAATGACATCACTCATCTTTCATCACTCTATCCAAGAGTCTAGTAGGAACCTAGGATTTTAAACACTGCATGCTCAAGGCTTAGTGCTACTCTATCAGAACACAAAATCAGCATACATTCTATTTAAGCTTAAAAAATAAAACATAAATATTAATTCCAAAATATTTCTAATAGGTATAACAAAATAATACCTTAACCAAATCATGGTTACACTTACAGGCCAACACATGCATGTATTTTAAAAAGTTCTACCTTGTTGATTTTGCATAAATGTTTGATTTACATGACTATTTAGTGCTTCACAAGGGGTAGAATAATATAATTTCACAAGGGTTGATTCTACCACAACCTCCAAGATGTGGTTAAATAAACATTAAATCCATAAAAAAAACCATTATGCACTAAGATTATATGACCAAATTATGGCACACATGGTTCAGACTCTGAATGAATCAGGTGGCTACTTGTGAAAAGGGGAAATTGGATTTTAAGTCTATGAGATACTCTAATTCCTAGCCCATACCTGATTAAAATCTTGACATATGTAGTGCTTCTCTACCCTCAAATTCATACTAACACCAATACTCAATACTAGTGTAGTGATGTGGGATAACACCACACAACAAAACATTGTACATTGGTAGATTTCAATCAATAAAAGTTGGTTTCAAGAGGGATAAACACATCACACGGGTAGCTTATCATCACATTACCACATTTAATACGTTATCAACATAAAATAATATTTTATTGCAATATATGTACTCAATTACTCATACAAAATTTTAAAAACATGGATCAAAATAATGTTCACATGGTTGATTTCAAGAGTGAAAGATCTCTTACATAGGTAATTTTTCCATTATTCACACATTCTATGATTAATGATATAAAATCATGTATCTAAGTGTCCATACAATAATGCTAATATCAATATAAGTATGTGGAAGCCGACAAGGTTAGTTATATACACAAAGTAAAGTAAAGACATAAATTTTACATGATTTAACTTAAACAATGAAAAGTAATAGCTACACAACACATAAGAATTTAATATACAAGGAGGAGCCACATGAGAACAATTCATGCATATGTGAATTAGGTGTTTCAATAATTATGCCATGGTACTTTCACATCACAATAATTAACACACATGATGATAAAACACAATTGTCCATGACTCGCATCGAGTCCCCTGATGTCTAGATGCCATCCAAATGACATCAGATATCTATCATATAGTACAACATTATCATTCTTATGGATATAAAATTATAATCACCTTCCTTCCAAGAAGGTTATGTTCCAACAAGGCCTATAAAAACTATTTCCATGAGTTTTGAAATTTTACCAATAATGTTTGCACATCATGGATACATGGCCCATGCTAATCAATAATAATAAAAGATCCCTAAAACTTACTAACCTACCCAAGCAAGTCAGTCACACTCACCTACTAGACCCTCTAGGCTTGATTCATACCCTTGGACCTCCCAAGATATTATACCTCAGTATCATTGGATATTTCATCCATGAAAGCTATCAATGGCCATAAAGGCATTATCTCATGATTCTAACAATACACTTATATCACTATTCTTCTAGTTGACTTAATATAACAAGTCAAAGGTTAAATACTGATACTTATTATGATGAAATAATGCTTTTGGCAAAGGGTGAACTTAGCCAAGGCACAAGGTGAATGCTATAACACTACCATGGAAAATTATAACTTCCCACAAACATCAAGTTCAATTTAAATTCATACTAACATCTTCCTAGATGTAAACATAACTGATAACACAATATACATCTGCATGGGTGTCAAAACATAACCAATATCAAACTAGGCATCCTTGTGGGTGCATAAATTAGTTAGAAATAAATCAAACATCCCCATGCACATAGAATATATCCATGGTTAGCATGACCTCCTCATATAAATAAATCTGTCCATGATCAAATAACCATCATAGATGTAAATATATCCATGATCAAAACAACATCATAGATGAAAAATAGGGAATAAACATCTTCACACACTTATTTACTTACACCCCTTTGGAGTTACAAAGCCACATGATTATCTATATAAATCAAAAGAGACTGAATACATAAATAAGATTAAGCTCTTATTTCAGCTCAAGATACTCTCTCATAAGTAGAGATCCCAATCCTCACTGATTTATCCAAGTAAATCAGATACCCTAACCATAGACAACCCTTGAGATTTGACCCTAACCCTTTATCTTCCCAATGTCATAATGTTCTAAGAATATACTGACAACTTTCCCATACAAGTCAACAATAGATATTGAACATCATTTCCTCAATTCTAAGGGTGAATTAGTTATCATCGGTCTCCCTTCAACTTGCCCATATAAGCCAACTATTGATAGGTGATGTTTTCCCCAATGTGAATCAATTAGGGAAGGGTTCACCCAACCAAGCCTAGGGTAAGCATCACAAGGTCATTACATAAATTTACCAATTTTCACACACACACATTCCATAATATAGGAACTTCCAGCACTTCAAGCTTGCATAATCAAAGTACTATTTAATTCATCCAAGAAGCTAACTATGTTTATAAAGTTCATTTGATAACCTTATCAATAATATAATACATATACGAGTTTATACAAGACATATAATTCCATCCATGGTTTTGTATGTATACTATCATAAAAGGTTTTAATTAAAATTTTGGCAAGAGAACAGAGATATACAGGTGGCATTCAGCCATCACAAAGCACATGCATATATGCTAATAAAATAATCCTCCCTAAGGATATGTAAATATACACTATGAGTATATACATCCACCTAAAAGTATATTATGAAAACATAACACTTTGCAAGGGTATTCACAATCACATAAAATATCAATCAACTTTTTAAGTATATGCTAAAAATCAGTGCAATGTGTCAAAACTCATATAGAAATTTTAATCACAGGTTCTGATACTAGATGAAACAACCTCAAAAAAAATTATAATTGGCTTATTAGATTATGCTTTGGATCACATATAAGGCCCAAGGCCTCACTTGTTAATGCAAGTAATGATCCTTCAATGCACTTGAGAACACATAACAATCAATTGATTAAAAGAAATGCAAATTTATACCCAATTCTATAAGCACATATCATATTTTATCACTACTTAAAGGGAGTACAATCATGAAAAGTAATGAAAATTAAAGCATCATAGCTAATAATTCAAGTGCTACCAGCAAAGGTTAGTAACTTCTTCATGGCTAGGGTCACTACACCATTGCCATCTTATTTGTTTTCAAGTTCAAAAGTTATCCAATTAATAATAATGGATACCACTATACAAATAATAAGTAATGATACAATTTATGGTCAAATCCATTATTTATTTGATAATGTATAGTAGAAGCCAATGATTAGATATATACAAATGATATCATATTAGAAAATAGCCCATGCATTTGTCATTGATAAGATGAATTAAAATAAATGGAAAATCTATTATAGCCAAGTATATGTCTCTCTATCATTATTATTCAACAAATAATTATATTTAAAGTAAGGGAACATATTCAAACTATACAACTTTCACTCTTTCTTAATTATTTTCTAGACATAGGCCCATAATACATGCAGTATTATAACATGTAATAAATTTCCATGTATGAAATTATTTAGTAAACTATCATGAACATTAAACATCTATTTAATTTCCCTTTCCTATGACAAGAATTCCATTTAAGGAACAAACCAATTCTATGTAACATCTTTCCAAAGTATGATCATACATGTATGAGCAATATTCTTATGACTCCACATTTTCATAATCTATTCTACTCTTATGACATTGATATTATATTGGTAAACTAATTATTGAATTTTATTTTAGTTAGTTATATGTGGTACTTATTATAATAGTGTTCAGCTATGTGTTTAGATCTATATTTATTAATATTGTAGACTTATTACTGTAGATTATATTGTTATTAATTTGTATTAATTATGAATTATCAATATGATGTGATTGATGTCTTTTTTAGTGGTTACAAGTTTTATTTATGAGCTAGGTAGATGTTGGATGATATACTCCGAGAACCAAATGAATTCTGAGCATGTCAGACAAGTCCAATAAGTATACTTGTTAATTTTTTTTTTTCCTTTGAACACATGGATAGATCATTTTGATTGTCAATTGTGATCTTTGTACTTATTATTGTTGTTTTACCTTGTACGATGTCATTATTTATCATTATTTGCCACTTTTTTTTGGTATGTTTTATGGCCATTGTCTTTATTCCTTACACTTATCCTCATTTTATTTCTCATATGTAGGCTCTTGATTCTTTTCTACATCCCTTCATGGACCATATTAACCTATTTAGACACGTACCTAGACCTACCTTGACTTACCCTTGGCACACCCCCTTTTGGAACCTTGTCACCCTGCTTTATTAGTCTAACCCTTCGACCATATAACCCCTTGTACCATGGTGATGACATGCCATTTAATTTTAATGGTGTTATATTGTGGTATTAACTTAGGGTTACATGGGTCATTGTAAGGCTTAAGTATTTTATTTAATTGACTTACATCGATTACTATCATACCAAATACCATTTACGAGGAAGGTGAAAAAGATAGTAGAGGTTATAGTGTTAATATATTGAGTTATGTTTAACTCCAATGTTAGTTCGTAATATGTTTTTATATTGGTTGGTGGTTGGTTAATACCTGAGTCTTCTAGACATGCCATTAATGGAAGGTTGGTAGGTGATTTGCATTGGGATATGGAGGAGGGTTTCTCTCTCCTTCCATTTAATGAAGAATTGAATAGGGTACGGGGAAAGTGGATGTAAAGGACGGTAGTTTAGACGATAGATAGAGGGAGTTAGAAAGATGGAAGGATGGAGGAGAAAATATTAAAATGTTAGCTGGTTTTAATGGTGGCCATGAAAAATTATGGAAGACACGACACAGTTAAGAAATAATATATAGATTTTTATGTATTTGACTTATGGAGAGTTTTATACATTATCAAGTAAGTTTTGTTTTTATTGGTTATTATCTTTGTGTAACATGGACATAAAAATAAAGAAGTTGCTTATGTAGCAGGAAGTGTTAGGACTTTCAAATGCATACTCAGACACCGTATAAAAGTGATATATCGATATGAATTTATATACACCATTTATGTATAAACTTACAAATAGATGTGTATACAAGAATGTATGGTGATTTTTTTTAAAATCCATTGTTTCATGTCAATTTATCTCTACATGTTTCGTAAAAGGGTTATTGATTTCCTTAGTTCTTATTATACAGGGAACCCTAATCATTTTAATGGTCATTATGTTTAAAAACTAGTGAATGTGTTTTTATTCAAGGTGATTTCATGTTATAAATGATGGTTGTGTTTAATATGATGCTGACTGTGTTTTTATTTAAGGTGATTGTGTCATTATTTAAGGGTCTATGTTTTTATTCAAAATGACTATGATGGTTGTGTTATTATATTGATGATTATGTTTTTGTTAATAAGTGAATACAGTTATCTAAAATGGGTGACAACATTTTGGAAAGCAAAAACATTTGTTCAAAATGGATGACTATATTTTTTTTGGAAAGTGATTATGATTGTTAGTATATGAGTTCTTTTGAGTTAGGACTATGTTTATTTTTTTTAGATATAGCATTTTTTTAGTCATTGAAGGATTAATATTTATTTTTATATCTATTTCCTTTGAATTTCATTCTTGCTTGTGTATTTTTAGTTTGGGTTCTCATATCCATGACTGGGTAACCTATTATACTTTCTGTAACTCAAAACCTTACTAAAGGCTAAATGGTTTTATCTTGATTGTGTTATATTTGAACCACCTTTTTGGTCACTATCATTTGATAATCCTTGTTTTATTTTTAACTTGAGGCTTGAAGTTATAATGGGTCATGTTGTTATTATAAATTTTCATTTGACCATAGCATTTGAGATATATCATTGCGTTCCACAATTTTATCTTGTTGTGTTATTATGTCAAAGGGATGGGGTATTTTTATATATGCGTATATGTTTTATTTTTGATTGATTCTTTATTTGATAAGGTTTGATAATGATTTCGATTTGAATAATATAGGTGGGTCATGGCCATAACTATGATTGGGTCTCTTAGTTTATTCACTACATCTTGTGTTACATCATGGATTTCTTTGACTTTGTTTATTTTGAATGATTGATAGAACTATTGGTGATCAGGTTAAATCTTGTTTTTTCATTTTTATGTATGTTAAAATCTATTGATCCATTCACTACCTTTTATAATCAATGTTTTGACCTAGACTCATATTGGTCACTAAGGTGTTCTTATTCGAATGGGTTATGATGTTTTTGTCTATATCATTCTAATTATTTGTGTTGTTTTTTTAATTCTAAAGCAGGGGTATACATAGATGTATATATGTTGTTTGTGAGTGTGTATGGTTACATTTATGAGTTATGACCGTTGGGTCATATGATACTATTGATTTATTGTTGATGGTATTGTTCTGGTATTTTGATTGAGTTGATTAGGTTTTAGAAATAAACCAAGTTGTGTATAAATTTTTTGAGGCTATTTCTCTTGAAGGCATGTTTAATTGATTTTATATAGTAATTGAGATATCTAAAAGGATATGGAAGAAGTCTGAAGGAGTGTAAATACCTATGTTTAAATAACTAGTTTTGTGATTGAGCTTATATTTTGTTTTGTGTCTTTGTCTTTAATTAAATATTTTGAATTTTTACTTGGGTGTTTTTGGTAACTTGTTGGAATGTGTTGATTATCATTCATATACTAAACCTGAATAATAAAGAGTATATATTAGGGGTTTGGATGGTTAAGGCTAGCTGCAATTTGAATGGGGATCTAAGAAGGATAATTTGAAGGATATATAATGGATTAAATTTAATCAATTCAATATAATTTAGTAGTTGAGATTAACCTTTCCCACTTTTGATATATATTATAGATGGATTAACTATTCATGTCTCACCTTGAAATGATATAGTTGTGTTCTTGTATTCTTTTATTTTGATATGTCTTTTGGTTTGGAAACCGATGTTGCTCAAAATTCACTTTATGTTCTCAGTTACCACAACACCATCCTATTAATGGTCGGGCTGGTGAGGGCCACCAATGGTTAGGCTCATAGGGCTGGTTAGGTGGGTTTATCTTGATCAGTTCATTTACATTTGGCTCTATGAAGTTTATGATTCATACAAGTGTAATTAAATATGGCAACAACTTAATTTGTTAATATTAATTATTTTAAATATATTATTAAATTTATGTTATGATAGATAGTGTTTAATTACTTAATATAGCTATTAGCTTTGACATAAAACTAACTAGTATGTAATCCTTCCTATTGATCATGATAATTACTAAATCATGCTATGAATGGGTTTCAGAATTAAAATGGAAATTGAATATTATCTATGGTAGATTGATTATTGGTTGAAGGTCATATACTTTTGGTACATTGTATTTATTAATTATTATTTTCACTTTGCATTCTATTATAATGTTAATTATATCCAAGATGGACTTAATTATGATATGTAATCAATCCTTATATATATTAATTATCATATTAATTCTTGGGTACAAACAAATTCATCTATGAATATTATCTTGGGACTTACTTAGATGTTTGCACTGGTTTCTCAATTTTAGAATTCTGTTTGAATTAGAATGATCTTAATTAGATTATATAGACAATAAGATATGAGTTATATTATTGTCTCATATTATCTAAGTTTAATAGTTAGTTTGAATTATCACCTTATGTATAAAAATACACCGATGCATATGGATCTCTTAATAATTTCAATAATGCATAAACTTTTGGTAGTTGGTCCATAAGAAATACAAACCAAATCCTTCTTTCTAAACCTTCATTCCAGACATACTTGGTTGTATGCAAGGTATGTCCTCTATATATGTTTAATCTAAAAGCTATTATCTCTTATGTCATGTATGTCACATATGTGTAATTTAAAATTTAATGAGTTAACTCTTGTATTATTTAATCAATGAAATAACTGCTAACTAGATCTCATGATTTAATAATAGGCATGTATAATATTTTTTCATAAATTAATAACATGATTAATTAATGGAACTTGAATTAAATTAAAACAATTTCATTCCTATAGAAGTAGATAAGAAATCTATTTATCAATTCTACTCCATCTGATGATGGATAATTAGATATCTAACACTTGCTTGCATGTTGATTTCTTTCACCTTGAGTTGTATATGTTTTACCTTCCTTACTGATAGTTGAGCTCAACTACCTCATTGACCTAGCTTTTCAATAGAATAATTTGTAAAAGTTCCTTAAGTGGAAAATTTTATTTGGGTTCCACTCAACTTAAAAATTGGGTGAATTATGTTTTCTTGATGATGTTGAACTTTGTGATTGATCATTGTTGCTATGTAAAATACTTACTGCCTTATTTTAGTCTAGCTATAGGATAAATTTATTCTCAACACAATGATATATTTAGGCATTCATTTATTGTGTGATTATAGAACATTGTATAAATAAAATTTAATTCTTTCTTAATTAGTTATCTGATTTGGCTTTGCTCTTAAGTGATTAAATAAGTTTACTTCTCTTAAAACAAATAGATAGTTTAGATCTAATTGAATTAAATGTATTAAAATATTCTAATATCACATTGGCTATGCCAATATAAATGGTTGTATGTTTTTGATTCTTGATTTCTCATACAATAATGATGTTGATCCTAACTATATCATTTATCATTATTCTAGTAATAGAATCAATATTGGTAAAAAATGATGTATAAATTAATTATACAAGTAGTACAATGACCTTAAAGGTCATTAGGCATTTATGAATTCATTTGGTGTCATTATGGAATCTTGTATTCTAAATCTATTTTTATTTATGCAATAATATGTATTCTACTACATAAATGATTTAAAATCTTCATGTGTTGGATTAATTATGTAAAATTCATTATAATGAAAACATATGCTTAACTAAAAAGATAACTTAGGGTAATAAATTTATCCTTCCCACTTTAAAAAATCTTTTAACTTAACCATCCTTGAGTAGGACTAAAACCCACTAAGAAGAGTAAGGTATTTACATACAGTTAAGGACCTGGAAATGGTCCTATGTGTAAGTAAGAGTGTCACATATGGCACTCAGGTCCTATCCATGTATGTGTACACTAATATGCCTTGAACCCTATAAACATATAATACAAACCACTTCTTTATAGCACATTTTGTATGTGTTTATCTCTAGCTAATTACCTCAGTTTACCTACTTTGATTCTAGTTGGGCATACATAAGTGTCCTAAATATTTATCATTTGCATTAGTGACCAAAGCAAGTGGGTTTGACACGCATCCAAAACATAATCTAATATACAATTCCAATTTTTTTGTGGGTGTTGTTTCATTTGGTATCAAAGTATTTTTATTCTCTAGGAAACTCTGGGAACAAGTATTATTCTTAAAATTTTGTAATCTTCTAAGTTATCACTTATAATTTCTTAGGATGGTTGGAATGTAATCAAGTGGAGGCCACATTCGTAGGAACCCTTTTCATGTCAACCTAGCTATGGATAAAGGTAGATGATGAGGAAGGGGTCATAATGGTCACACACCCATTCACAACCAAAAAGAGTTGCTTGTAAATAATGCTAATAGTAATACAAAGGTACCTAATGTTGAAAAAGTTAGTGGGAATCCAACTGATAAGTATGATGAGATTCTTAGTAGTATAATAATATCCCTAAACACCTTGGAAAGAAATATTGATAACCAAGAGCAAATATTGAACAATATTGAATGGATATCCCAAGAGGAAGTACTTAGATTGGAAATGGGGCAAGTGGAAGGATCTATAATTCATGAACTACCTTTGAACATTATTGACCCAATCATCAAGGAAATGAAGAAGCTTCCATTACCTACCAATTAAGGCAAGGATTCAGGTGATGCAACTGATGCATGGCTAGTACACTTGCATAAGTACCTCAACATACATAAAATGCCATCCAATATAAAATCTAGAGTGGAAGCCTATCAGCTAATAGGACCTATAGTTTTATAGTGGAATCACCTTTGTGATATTAAAGGATATCAGCCTTTAAACCTATTCTGGTCTATTTCTGAGACTTAGTTTCACAAAAGATACTTGAATGTAAACTATAAGGATTAAAAAATCATTGATTTTTAGATTTTGAAGCAAGAAAGCATGTCTATTTCTGAGTATTAGAACAAGTTCCTAAATTTTTTGCATCATGTGAACTATATGCATGATGAAGAAACCAAATTTACTATGTTTAAACTTGGGCTTAAGAAAATATTTATGCATGATGTTAACATTATGAACCCAAGGAATTTGACTATAGTAATTGAATCATCTTACATTATTGAGGAAAAAGAAAAGTCTTGACAAAATGCAAGACAAGAGTTCAAGTCAAGAAGGCATCAATCTAAATTAAAGAACCTTTCTCCCATGAACAAAACCTTTAGAAAATATGATCATAACCACATATTTTCAAGAGGTAATAAAATTTTTATCAAGTTTTCTAATCAAAAGAAGAATTTCAAGTCCCATGGACCTTCTAAATCTGGTTCTTACAAGAAGGAACTTGTTAGGACTTTCTACATGTGATAACACTATTTCAATGGCATCTTCTAGACTGTTTGTCTATTAAGAAGGTAGTTAAAACCACTATAAAAAGGACTATCCTGAACTGAAATCAGGCCAAGCAATGAATCATAGAGTATATGTTATTATTAATAATCATAGTGTTAACTTGTAAATCACTCTAATTGAAACCTAAGGTATAATTAATGGTTTTCCTTTAACTATCTTGATTGATTTTGGTACAACACATTGCTTTATTCCACCTTTTGTTGTTATCAATGTCATATTAAACCTATCTTGACAAGAGACAGTTGGAAAGCTGAGTTCGATACTAGCATGAAAGTGCCTATTCTTGAGTGCTTAAAATAAGAAGGATGAGATCATAGTTTTTTTAAGACCAAGGTGAATCTTTTTCTCATGACTTTAGGGTCTTATGATCTCATCCTTGGTATATACTGGCTGCATAGACACCAATCCATGCTTGATTGTGTGGGTAAAAGAGCACAATGCATTGATGACCTTTACCAAAGTGTAGAATTGTAAGGCATGTAAGGGTCTGCAAGATGTACAACACTTTTAGCCTTACAACTAAAAATAATTGTTATGAAGGGCTATAAGATTTATGCAATCCAACTACAGGAAAGAGCCAATGAAAAAGAGCTGGTACATAAATTTTTTTATTTTGAGGGAGTTTATGGATGTCTTTTCTAAGAATCTTCCAAGTCTACCACCTAAGTAATAATTTGACTTCTCTATTGACATCATACCTGAATCTGCCCCTACTTCCAAATCACCTTACTAAATGAATATGGCTGATCTACAAGAGTTATAAGTTCAAATTCAAGAACTTTTGGACAATGGAAGCATCTAGTCAAGTGTGTCTCCTTAGTGTGTTCTAATGGTCTTTGTAAATAAGGATGATGCATTGAGGCTTTGTATTTATTACCACATGCTAAAAAGTTAACAATAAAAAATTATTATCCTTTACCTAGAATTGATGACTTATTTGAATAAATTAAGGGTGATACAGTCCTTTATAAGATTGAATTGAGATTAGGATACCATCAACTAATAATTAAGGAAGATGACATACATAAAACTTCTTTTATAAATTTATATATACACTATGAGTTCATGGTTATACCTTTCACCTAAACCAATACACCTACAACTTTCATGAATCTTATGAACAACATATTTAGAGACTTTTTAAAATAAATTTGTGCTGATTTTTCTTGATGACATTCTTATTTATTCCAAAAATAATGTTGAGTATGATCAACACCTTCATCTAGTCTTGCAAAGACTAAGATAGCATAAACTATATGGAAAATTATCCAAGTGTGCTTTTTATGAATATAAAATTCATTACTTGTGATATATTATTTATAAGGAAGGAAATGTTATTGACGCCACTAAGATCAAATCTATTCAATATTGGTCTACTCTTACCAATGTGCATGAAGTATATAGCTTCATGGGTTTAGCTAGTTATAATAAGTGTTTTGTTAAATAAAATTCTAACGTGTCATATCCCATCACTTTCTTGCAATGTAAAGGAAAAAAATTTATGTAGACCCTTAAGTGTGAGGAATCATTTAATAATCTTAAAGGGCTACTTATAAAAACACCTATTATTATCATATCAAACCTAAATGGTAACTTTGAAGTTTGGGTTGATGCTTCTAACAAACGCTATGGAGGCATCTTGACTCAATATGGTAAATTTGTGGCTTATGAGTAATGAAAATTAAAAGATCATGAAAATAACTATCATACATATGACATAGAGCTTGTTGCCATTGTTCATGCACTCAAATAATGGAAACATTTCCTACTAGGAAAGCCTTTCAAGGTGAAATATGATAATCAAAGTCTTGAGTATTTATTCTCTCAAGAAAATTTAAATGCATGCCATCTAGGTGGATGGATTTTTTCAGAAATTTTTACATGGACATATAATATGTTAGAGGCAAGGAGAATCGTATGGCCAATACACTCAATAGATACACATAGCTTACATCCTTCTTAGTGTTACAAAGAAACTTTAGAAGTGTTGTTTTGGAATAATAGCTTGTTAATGTATTCTACTATGATGTAAGATAAGGTTTGGTTGATGAGCCTATATCAAAAATATTTGATAAATTTTTTGTTGAAATAGATGGTCTAATAAGGCATACAAGCAAAATTTATGTACCTATTTTAGGTGAATTGAGAAAAATTTTACTCAAAAAAGTGCATAAAACACCTTATTATGCTCATCTATGGGTTAAAAAAATGATGCATGGGTTGAAAAAGATCTATTTTTGGCCTAGAATGAAGCATGTTGTTGATAAATTTATAGTATTTTTTTTAGAATGCCAGTGGGTCAAAGCTAAGCTCTGCCATCTAGGAGGGTCATTATACCTTCATGATATTCTAAGAGATAAGTGGGTTATAGTCTCACTTGATTTTATTGTGGGGTTTCCAAAATCATGAACAAACATGATACAATCCTTGTGGTGATTGATAAAGCTAGTAAAGTTAAGCACTTGACTGGAAACTTAACTAATGATGATTTCATGTTTGTAGAACACTTTGTGAAGGAAGTGGTTAGACTCCATGGTATACCTAAAGTGATCATATCATATCATAACAAGCTATTTACTTCAAGTTTTTGACATAGATAAACTACAACTTCTAGAACAAAGCTAAATTTTAGTTCTTCATATCATCCAAAAATGGATGGGCAAACAAAATAGCTCAACCAAGAGGTTAAAGATATGTTGTGCATATACATAATGGACCAATTTTTTTTTGGAAGACTACCTCAATGTGGTTGAATTTGCATATAATAACTCCTATCATTCAACTATTAAGATGGATTTGCTTGAAGGCTTATATGGATGTAAGTGTAGGACACCTCTTGGTTGGGACAACTTAGAAAATAAGGTTATTGCTAGACCTGATTTACTTCTGTAATATGATACATATATGGATTAATTAGGTAGAATTTGAAAATAGATTTTGATAGGTAAAAGAGATATGTAAATCAAAAGTGAACCCCACATGAATTGAGTGTAGGAGACAGGGTTTTTCTATGCGTTAAACCATAGAAAAGTTATATTAAGTTTGGCAAGGCTTATGAATTAACACCACATTTTATCAGACCTTTCAACATTATGGAAAAGATTAGCCCTATTGCTTATAGACTAGTGCTTCCTCCTTCTCTTTTAAATATTCATGATGTTTTTAATTTTTCTTTGCTAAAAAAGTATATACCTGATCAATATCACATTTTGGATTGGACTCATTTATAGGTCATGAAAAAGTAAAATATCTAGTTCGAATCAATGAAAATCTTGGACCATCATAGCATTAATCTATATAACAGAATTATACAACTAGTTTTGGTACAATGGGAGTCACTAAGTGAAAGAAGCACTACTTGGGAAGATGCTCATCTTTTCAAGCAACATTATGCATGCCACTTTATTACTAAATCATCAAGATGGATCCCTTTTGAGAGGGAGAGGATGTTACACATTTGCATTTTCATAATCTATTATGTTATTATGACATTGATATTATGTTCTTAAAGTGATCATTGGTTATTATTTTATCTAGATTATATGTGGTACTAGTTACAATAGTGTTAGGTTACATGTTTAAATATATATTTATTAATATCATGGACTTGATAATGTTATTAAACTATATTAAATCATTGATCATTGATATGATGTGATTGATATCTTTTTTGGTGGTTACAGGTTCTATCTATGAGTCAGGAAAATATTAGAGGTTGTACTCCTACAACTAAATGAATTTTGAGCACATTAGACATGTCTAACAGGTATACTTATTGATTTCATTTTATCCTTTAGACACCTTGATTGATCTTATGATTATTGATTGTGGTCCTTGTACTTATTGATATTGTTTTACCTTGTCTTATGCCATTTTTTATCTTTATTTACCATTATTGTTTTATTATGTGTTTTGTAGCTATATTCTTTATTACTTATGCTTAGCCCTATTTTATTTCTCCCATGCAGTCTCCTAATTTCTTTTTACATCCCTTCATGGAACCTATTAATCTAGGCACACATGTACCTAGACCCACCCTTGGCATGCCCGCTTTTGGAGCCCTTGTCACCCTACTTCCTTAGTCTAACCCTTCAACACTATAACCCCCCTTATATGAAGTTGATGGCATGCCATTTTATTTTCTCAGTTTTATATTATGGTGTCAACTTAGGGTTACATGGGTTATTATAAGGTTTATGTCTTTTATTTAATTGAATTACTTCAATTACCATCATACCAAGCATAATTTAATGAGGTAGGTGGCAAGGATGGTGGAGGTTATAATGTTAATTTGTTGAGTTATGTTTAACTCTAATTTTAATCCCTAATCTCTTTCTCTATTGGTCAGTGGTTGGTTAATATCCAAGTCTTCCAGATGTTCCATTAATGCAATATTGGTGGGGGGTTTGCCTTAGGATATAGAGGAGGGTTTCTCTCTCCTTCCATTCAAAGTAGAGTTGAATAAGGTATGGGGAAAGTGGACAAAAAGGATGGGAGTTTGGATAATGGATAGAGGGTGTTATGAGGATGGAAGGATAGAGAAGAAAATAGTTGAATGTTAGCTAGTTTCAATGGCAGCCATGATGGATTATAGAAGACACAACAAATTTTGGAAAGAATATAGAGGTTTTTATCTATTTGACTTATTGGGATTTTTCTACGTTATCAAGTAAATTTTATTTTTACTAGTTATTGTCTTTGTGTAACTTGGAAATAAAAATGAAGATGATGCTCATGTAGTTGGACATCCTAAGACTTTCAGATGCATACGTAGACCCCCTATAAAATCAATATATCGATATGAATTTATATACAAAACTGACGTATAAACTTAAAAATGGGTATATATACAAGAATGCATGGTCATTCTATTCAAATATATTATTTCGCGCCAATTTATCTCTACATTTTTCATAAAAGGGTCATTGATTTCTTTAGTTTTTATTCTATAGGGAACCCCAATCATTTTAATGGTCTCCATGTTTAAAAACTAGTGAATGTGTTTTTATTCAAGGTGACTGTATATTAAAAATAGAGATTGTGTTTAATATGATGGTGATTGTGTTTTTATTTAAGGTTATTGTGTTATTATTCAAGTGACTATGTTTTAATTCAAAATTAATATGATGGTTGAATTGTTATATTGAAGACTATATTTTTATTAATAAGTGACTGCACTTGTCTAAAATGGGTGATTACATGTTGGAAAGCAATTATGTTTATAATGGATGTCTGCTATTTTTTTGGAAAGTGACTATGGTTGTTAGTATTTGCATTCTTTAAAGTTAGGATTGTCATTCTTTTTTTTGGATATATCAAGTTGTTAGTCATTGAAGGATGCATAGATATTTTGATATCTATTTTCCTCTGAGTTACATTCATGTTTGTGTATTTTCAGTTTGGATTTTCATATCCTTGACTAGGTAACCTATTATACATTCTTTGACTCAAACCCTTACCAAAAACTAAATGGTTTTGTCTTGACTGTGTTATATTTGAACCACCTTTTTGGTCACTTTCATTTGATAATCCTTTTTTGATTTATATCTTGAGGCTTTAAGTTATAATGGGTTGTGTTGTTATTATTGAGTTGCATTTGACAATAGTATTTAATATATATCATTATATTCCATAATTTTATTGTGTTGTGTTATTATGTCAAAGCCATGGTGTATTTGTATATATGAATATATGTTTTATTTTTGATTGATGATTTATTTTATTAGGGTTGATAATGATTTGGATTTGTTAAATATAAGTTGTTTGTGGCTGTAACCATGATTGGGTCTCTTAGTTCTTTGACTACATTTTGTGTTACATCATGACATTCGTTGACTGTGTTTATTTTAAATGATTGATACAATTGTTGGTGACCAAGTTAAATCTTGTTTTTTTATTTATATGTATGTCAAAAACTATTGATCCATTCACTTACTTTTTATAATCAACGTTTTGACCCAGGCTTATATTAGTTACTGAGGTATTCTTATTCAAATAGTTTATGATGTTTTTGTCTATATCATTCCAACTTTTTGTGTTGTTCTTTTATTCCAAAGTAGTGGTATACACAAATGTATATATGTTGCCTTTGAGTGCGTATATTTACAATTTTGAGTTATGACTGTTGGGTCTTATGGTAGTATTTATTTACTATTAATGATATTGTTTTGGTATTTGGGCTGAGTCGATTAAGTTTTAGAAATAAACCTGGCTATGTATGAAAATATTGAGCCTGTTGCTCTTGAAGGCATGTCTAATATAGTTGAGATTAACCTTCCCCAATTTCAATCTATGCTACAGACAGATTAACTATTTTTGTCTCACCTCAGAATGATATAGAATGGATTAAATTTAGTCTATTATATATCTTTTGAATTGTCCTTCTTGGATCCCCTTCTAACTTATGACTAACCTTAACCATATGGACCCCTAATATATACTCTTTATTATTCACGTCTAGTCTAGAAATTATAATCAACACATTCTAAAAAGTAACCAAAAACACCCAAGTAAAAAATAAAAATATTTCATTACAAATAAAAACAGCAAAAAAAAATAAGCTCAATCACAAAACTAGTTATTTAAACACAAACATTTACACTCCTTCAGATTTATTTCATATACTTTTAGATATCTCAATTACCAAATAAAATAAATTAGACATGCCTTCAAGAGAAATAGGCTCAATATTTTAATCTAAGTATTTGGATTAATTGATTAAGTTTTAGAATAAACCTGGTTATGTATGAAAATATTGAGCCTGTTGCTCTTGAAGGCATGTCTAATTTATTTTCTTTGGTAATTAAGATATCTAAAAGTATATGAATTATATCTGAAGGAGTGTAAATGTTTGTGTTTAAATAAATAGTTTTGTGATTGAGCTTATTTTTTTTGGTGTTTTTATCTGTAATGAACTATTTTGAGGTTTTACTTGGGTGTTTTTGGTTTCTTGTTAGAATGTGTTGATTATCATTTCTAGATTAGACATGAATAATAAAGAGTATATATTAGAGGTCCATATGGTTAAGGTTAGTCATAAGTTAGAAGGGGATCTAAGAAGGACAATTCAAAAGATATATAATAGACTAAATTTAATCCATTCTATATCATTCGATAGCTGAGATTAACCTTCCCCACTTTCAATCTATGCTACAGATAGATTAACTATTTTTGTCTCACCTCAGAATGATATAGTTATGTTCATGTATTCTTTTATTTAGATATGTATTTTGGTTTGGAAATAGATCTTGTTTAGAATTCACTTCATGTTCTCAGTTACCATAACCACCATCCTATTGATGGTTAGGGTAGTGAGGGCCACTGATGGTTGGGCTCATAGGGTTGGTTGGGTAGGTTTGTCTTGATCATTTCATCCATGTTATAATTAATGAATTTGATGAATCATACATGTGTAATGAAAGATAGTAATAATTTAATTTGTTAATATTAATTATTTGATATATCTTATTAGTATTGATGTTAGGATAGATAGTGTTTAGTCACTTAATATAGATGATAGCTTTGAAATTAAAGTAATTAATGTGCAATAATTTTTATTGATCATGATAGATACTAACTCATATTATGAATTGGTTTTGGAATCAAAATGGAAGTTGACATTATATGTGGTAGATTGATTATTTTTTAAAAGTGATATACTTCAGGTACATTGTATTTATTACTTATTATTTTAACTTTACATTCTATTATAATGTTAATTATATCCAAGCTAGATTTAATTCTAATATGAAATCAATCTTTATTTATATTCATTTCCATATTAATTATTGGGTACAAACAAATTAATGTAGGAATATTATGTTGGAACTTACTTATATGTTTACACTAGTTTCTTAATTTTGGAATTTTGTTCGAATTAAAATGATCTTAATTAGATTATATAGACAATTATATATAATTTATATTATTGACTGATATTGACTAAATTTAATAATTAATTTTACTTATCACCTTATGTATACAAATACATCAATGTATATGGATCTCTTAATCATTTCAGTAATTCATAAACTTTTGGTAGTTGGTTCATAAGAAATACAAACCAAATCCTTCTTTCTATACCTGCATTCCAGACATACTTGGATGTGTACAAGGTATGTACTCTACATAATTTTAATTTAAAGGTTATTATCTCTTAATTCATGTATGTCACGTATGTTTAATCTAAAATTTAAAGAGTTAACTCTTGTATTATTTAATCAAAGAAATAATAGTTAACTAGATCTCATGATTTAATAATAGGCATGTATAATATTTTTTCATAGATTAATCACATGATTAAGTAATATAAAATGAAGGAAATTACAAAAATGTCATTCCTATAGAATTAGATAAGCAATCTATTCATCAATTCTACTCCATCTGATGATGCATAGTTAGATATCTAACACCCACTTGCATGCTGATTTTTTTCACAGTGAGCTATATATGTTTTACCTTCCTTCTCGATAGTTGAGCTCACCTATGTCACTACCCTGACTACCCAGGGAAGAAATTTATAAGATTTATTTAAGTGAAATATTTTCTTTGGGTTCCACTCAACTTAAAAATTGAGTGAATTATGTTTTCTGGATGACATTTAATTTTGTGATTGATCATTATTGCTACATGAAACACTTGTTGCCTTTTTTTAGTCTAGCTGAATTATAAATTTATTCTCAACACAATGATATATTTAAACATTCATTTTTTGTGTGATTATGGAATATTATATAAATATAAATGAATTCTTTTTTAATTAGTTATCTTATTTGGCTTCATTCTTAAATGATTACATAAGTTTACTTAAAAAAATAGATAGTTCAGATTTAATTGAATTAAATGTATTAAACTCGTTTAATATCACATTGGCTATGCCAATCTAAATGGTTGTATTTTTCACTTCATAAGTTATCATAGAATAATGATGTTTATCTTAATTATATCATTAGTCTTTATTCTAGTAATGGCATCCATGTGCATAAACAAATGATGTATGAATTAATTATATAAGTAGTGCAGCGACCTTAATGGCTATTAGGAATTTACTACTTCGACCAGTAGCACTATAGAGTCTTATATTCTAAATCTATTTTTCTTTATGCAATAATATGTATTTTACTATGTGAATGTTTTAAATCTACATGTATTGGATTAGTTATGTAACATGTATTATAATGAAAACATATGCTTAATCTGAAAGATATCTTAGCATAATATATTTGTCCTCTGTGATTAAAAGCATATTTTAAATTAACCATCCTCGAGTGGGACTAAAACCCACTGAGGAGAATCAATTATTTACCTATGGTTAAGGACCTAAAAATGGTATTATGTGGATGTATGAGTGCCACATATGGCACTCATGTCCTATCCATGTATGCGTACACCAATATGCCTCAAACCTCAAATACATATAATATAAACTACTTCCCTATAAAACCTTTTATATCTTTTTAACTCTAGATAATTACATTATTTCACCTCCTTTGGTTCCAATTGCATGTAAGTGCTGTAGACACCTAAACTAGCCATCAATAACCCCTAATCAAGATTTTGACCAATTTCCACCCAAAATGCACAATTTGGCCTAAAAACATTAAAACATGCTAAAAGATGTGAAAATGACATATTCATGTGCCAATTTTGACTAGGGTATCACTAGATGGGGTAACATAATTTATGGGCTGGCTAACTTTGAACAGATCATTCTGAGTCAAAATGCCAATTTTGCACCAGGGTGCTCTGAATTGCTCTTCCCTATCAAACCTCTTACACAAGATGAATGCCTTTGTTAATTATTTTGGTAACATCCTAAATGGGATAATGGATCCAATGCATGACATCACCTTCCAATTCCAATCCAAATTTTTTTTGGACCAATTACAAGGCATTCTGATCAATTTAAGTAATTTGTGCATAAAGTGCTTAAACATGTTTAAGAGCTAATTAAACTAAATTAGAGCCTAATTATGAATTCCATAGAAAATTATTGAATATTTTATTTTGGAAATGAATATTAAATATTTGCATCATCAGGTGACCTCATCTCTTGGGAAGACATCCCTAGGCCATAAATGCCACAAATATCAATATTCATGCCTCCCATGCCTTATCAAAGCCCTCCATGCATCATCAATGCCTTCCATGATTCCCTCCATGACTCTTATTTACCTCTTATTCTAATTTTATAATGAGGATAAGTATAAAATTAATTTCAAAAATTGAATTAATCCTCAACCACACATCTTAATCTTAGGATGGATGGTTTAGGTTGATTCTAGACATTTGCAAAAATCTATAAATAAGAGGCCTTACCACATCATTTCCAAGAATTTTTGGTGCAAAGTTATAATGCACAAATATCTTCAAAAGGCCATTGCAACTAGTGTTATCATGCCAAATTGATTCTAATCCAAGCCAAGCCATAAGCTAATGCTACCAAGGAGAGATGGAGGTATCCAAGCTTCCATTGCCAAGGAATTCATGAGTACAAGCCGAGTAAGCCACTACTACAAAGGCATTTGGAGCATCCAAGGAAGGTGAAGGAATTTTTATATTTTATTCCTTACATTTTAGTTTTGTTGTCATTTGCTTTTGTTAACTTATCTCTCCCTAGTGTCTAAGCCTAGAGATGTTATGTTATTAGTGTGTTTTTTTCATTTTGTTTTCATTTTGAAACTAACACCATACTAACCATCCTCTCTTGAGTCAAATTCCTAGATCACATAATGGCACACCCAGTAGGACTAGATGCATCTTACACCTAAAGAATATCATTTTGCAACTTTAAAATATTCATTTGGACCCTTAAAACTATTGAAAATTAATTTTTTTACTTTATTTTGTCATTTTTGTTTGCCATAGTTTTGCATAGTAATTGATGTCAGTAAGACTGACATTAGTTACATAGCTTAATCAATGTTAGTTAGAAAAAATAACATCAGTTATATACCTATAGATATGGTCACATTGATATAACTAATGTCTATTAGATAACCAACATCGATTATCCAAAGTAACCATTGTCATTTGTATATAACTGATGTTGGTAACTGTGTTTTTCTTAAAACATAGACCTGAGACCTCTTTTTTCAAAGTTCATTTTTTCAAACCAAAAAGATCTTCAAAGCTAAAGGACATGATAACATTTTTGCTATAGGGCCAAGCTTGACATTTGATCAAAACATGTTTAGATCACTTTTGACATTCTTAAAAATCAATTAGAAACCTTGTTTTGGTGTCTAACAAAGAATTTAGATGTTTTTGGTGAATGTTTTCAATGTTTGCAATTAAGACTAAGGGTCAAATGAACACCACCTCACTTTCCTTTTGGGCTTAAAAATGAACTCACTTTTCTAAAGCTTTTTGTATTTACTTAGTTGTTTAATCAAATTTTTGTTTGGAAAAAAGAGGAATGTTGTGTGTATGCTCTTCCATTTGTCCCCTTTAGGGAACCCTTGGAATCAAAAGTATCATTCCTATTGCAAGTAGCCTAGTCTAAGGCTTAAAAATAAATTCATCTAAAGCACTCCCCAAAAACTTATCAAAGTTTGGGTAACCTTAAAAATGACCCTAAAGTCTTTTTACCTTCATGCTTTCTTTATTTTTATGCAAAATTGGCTTATGAGGGGGACATCATCACCTCCCACAAGTTCTTTAGGGAAGCTTTGACTTGGGGTTTCATCTCCTAGTATTGATGTCATTTGGCTCTTTTGGAGTTCCACATAAGATGTAGTGATACTTTGGACATCATACTACATCGAGAAAATAGTAGGATGTAGTGGTTACAAAAAGGACAAGACCTTTTTAAAATAATCCAAGTGATACAGACCTAAAAACCATGCTTTTATTTTTCATTGTTTAGCATAAAAGTCATTATGAAATTTATTCCCATAGATCATTTGAAAAATTGTTAGATCTTAGACAAATCCCCACTTGTCGTGGAAGTATTATTGGTACAAGGTGTGCCTCAAGGTCCATGTCATAGTACTGTCATTTGAGAGAAGGTGGGGGGTGTAAAAAACTTACTATATAATGCACATTTAATTTTGAATGAATAATTAAAATCCTCTCAAATGATGTATATTGATGGATTCCAACAATACTAAGCAACTTGTTGGTTTAGGATCTAAGAGTGATTAATTAGTTGGTCTTGTCCTAATTTAAGGTCTTGTTTGAAGTCAAAAATTGGTGTAAACAAATAGTCCAAAACCAAACACATAGTCCAAATTCTACTTTGAATAAAGAGGTGTTATGCTGCCCACATGAGAACATCATTTTGCCTTGTTCAAAGTTCATCAAAAACTTGAGAGTTATATCATCCACTTTGGCATATTTGGGTTGCCCAATTGAGTCTAAACCTTTACCAAATTTGCTTAAGTCCTTCACTTATAATCTAAATTCAAAATTACATCTTTAAAAGTTCATAGGGTTGATGTGTTAAGTGGGTTCGCCATTTTCACTAAACTTGAGGGAACTTAGGTTTAATTTACAATTTGGGTTGAAGGCCATTTAGGACTCATAATCATTGTCATCAATTCATAGACTTAATCTATTTTGTGATAAACACTTACACTTTGAGTCTATGCTCCACTATATTTTGAGTCATTAAAAGTAGTGTTATGTTATCAAAATTATGGGAAATTAACTTTGCCTTAAAGAGTTTTTGAAACAAACTTTTTTGTCACACCTTTTGGGTAGTATATCATCATTACATTGCCCAAAAAATTTTAAATATTTTTTCATAAACCCTCTTGCATAGAGTTCCAAAAAAATTTCCTACATTTTTAGGCCAATCCAAGTGCACTTTTGTGATCCTTTGTCTAAAGCACAGTTATACCGCTCAATTTTGTCTTGTTTATTTCTTAAAAGAACCAAGTTTTATACCATTATTTATGAGAAAATGAACGATTGCTAAAGTCCCTTTTGTTTCATACCATATACCTAGTTGATCAAGTTCATGACTAAGAATCAAATGCCTAGTATTTGTTAGAAGTGTTTCAAATCCATTAGATTAAAACTTTCATCTATTTTCAAAGTCTAGATTTTGATGTTGTTTGGCCAAGAGTCCTAGCACATGCCACATTTGTCCAAAAGACCTAGCAACTTTTAAAATTCTTAGATTAGACTGATTTGAAACACTTTGACATTAGAGTTTAGCATTTTGATTTTCAATCCATTTACTTGCTTATCTCTATGTGAATAGTGAAACGTTAGATACGTCATGCTAGGTTATTTCCTCATAAATATTTGCATAAACCTTTGATCCTTTTGATGAATCAAGACCAACTGGGAACATCATCTATCTTAGATTTTGTCCTTTTGAGATTTTTTAGAACTCTTTGACCTTTTATCGCAAAGCATTGACTATGGATCCCAACATGTATTCCTACACTCAAAGTGGACTCATGTGCAATCCAAGGATTAGTAATGTAGTTATGCAAGAAGAAATGGTGTAAGAATCCTATGTAGATAATATTGCTTATGAGATGGATTCTTATCCCTCATATAGTACTCATTCAGGGGCACAAAGCCAAGATCTATTGACTAACTATCTAGTTAACACACCACCTTATTCAAAATAAGACCAAGAATAAACCACATAGTACCTAGATATAATACCCATAGTGGATGAGCTAGTTCTTCAACAGTCATATTATACTAATATAGCTTCCACGTATGATCTATATTTTAGTGACATTTGTTGGAGAACAAAAATTAAATTTTGGATAGAGCCATAAAGGTAGGGGCTAGGTTTCTATCAGAGTTTCCTCATGAAAATTTACCAAGTCTAGTAAGAGTGCCCCACAATATCATTTATGATCAATAGGCTTCTTCTAGTAATCATATGCCTCTAATCCAAACAACATATCAAGACCCTAATATATCTAATCAAGGAAAAAACATAATGGAATATCACTTTAAATAAATGCAAATAACATATCAAACCTCCCTGAATTTAGCATGTGATTTCAATTAAATGAACATGGTGAGTAAGCCTCTTATTGACCTAGTTCCTTTAATAGGAGTGTTTATAGAATTAACTAGACAAGAGAATATGAGTTTCAACCCATTTATACAAATTGCTTTGATAGATAACTTGATGCATATGTTCACTATTGAAGAAGTGTCTTCAGCCTCTACATTGAATATTGAGCCAAACGTAGTCGATAATATGCAAATAATGTCCAATCCTGATCAAAGTGGTACTAATGCATAAATAATTAGACAATAACATCAAACATACCAGGTAATATGAGTTTCTACACCCTAACCTCAATTGGTTTCTTCCTCAAGTGTATAACCTATGAGATTAGGTAATCAAAAAATGACCAATGTCACACCTCAATGACAAAATGTGATGAATCCTCCTCCTCAACAAGGGATGAGTAGTATTCCACAACATCAAACACAATCTAGTGTATCAACACAAGAGAGGAGAAATACATTGCCACCTCAATCAAGGGAAACTAATGTTCTACCTCTCCAGGTAATGAAAAACATACCTCTTCAATCATAGATTAATATGACAATTTAAAATCAAACAATGACTAGTCAACAACATGAAAATATTGGTCAATTATAGATTCCAAATTTGGAACCTACTTTCACTTCCTCATAGAGGTTCATGAAACTAGGAGGTCCCCATGTTTCTCAAGTACCTACTAGAAAATTGTTAGTTTGAAATGTGGCGACAAATTTAGAGACAGAGTTTTGGTCCACAAGTTTCCACTCCACATCAAGGTTTTATTAGTCGACACCATGTATCTTTTCAACCTCAATAGGAATAGTATAGTTATATCTCCCCATCCCAACCATAAAATCTTCCAAGTCAAAACTTTATCACCAACCTAAACCAGAATATCACACAACCAAATGTGCAATTTCAAGTACATCCTAATTCATGTATGCATATTCTTGGTCTATTCCCCAACCAAACTCATATACCCCAATTTTTATCTCCATCATACCCTAGTCAAAGTGTCCCACTTTTGACCTCCCAACCATCTACCCAAACCAACATTCTACCTCAAGCCAACGTTCCTTCCAATTTCCTATTCCAATAATTGCAATAGATGAAGGATGTAATTGCTACTATTCAGGTTGGAAAATAAAATAAAAGGTTTAAATTGGATGATGTGTGTTCTTATCCATTCAACATAGATTATTTGTTGATACCATTTCCTCTAGGATATGAACCATCAAAATTTGACAAATACAAAGGGAAAGGTAACCCTAAGGCTTATTTGACTGAATTCTTTATCATATGTCAACTAGTGGCATATATCGACATATATATTTTGTTTTTTTCCAAGGAGCTTGGGTAGACAAGCCTTGGAGTCATTTTTAAAGTTTCCCAAGAATTTAGTAATTAACTTTGATGATCTTTCTAAAAAAATTGTGTAGCAATTTTCCTATAATCTCAAGAATGAGGTTTCATTTGTGGACTTAATGCAATCAAAGCAAAAAGATGGTGAGAGTTTTACAAGTTATTTATAGTGACGCAAATCCCTTGCAAATGATTTCACCCATATTTTATTAGATAAATAATTAGCCACTGTGTTTACTAAAAAATTGCATAGTGAAATAACTTACCATCTATATTTACAATGCGTACATACGTTCAAAGAGATCATTGATAAAGGTTTGTTGATTTAGTGGGCACTCATAAATAAAGGAGTCATCAAGATTAATTAAAAAATAAAAATAAAGGTACCAATTTGGGAAATTTCCAACATCAACATTCTATTCAAGTGCAAGCATCGCAATCATCATAGGCCAATAACCAAGAAAGACTAAAGCAATTCAACCACAATAGGAATGTTTTGTAAAATGGAGTAACCAAACCCCACCATGTCTATGGTGTAAATGTCATTTGCACAACCTTTTTTGGTTAATCCTACCTAGAAATCTCTCAAACCAATACTACAAGCACAACAACTAAAACCTACACAAAAAATACATCAACCATTACCATTGTAAACCCCTCCTCCTAGGAGAATTATGCTTGCATGTCATGTCTTTAGAGACCTAGGAAAACCTATTGAATTTGTATTTCATAAGCTTTCTATAACTAATCTAATTAGTTGGCATATTACAAAGCATTATCCACAATGTATTACTTATCTTGATTGGTTTCATGAAAAAAAATTCTATGACTATCATTGGGTCAACAGGCATAATCTACAAAGATGTGTCTGAATCAAGCATTTAATTGAGAATATGTTTGAGAATGGAGAGATAACATTAGATAATGGTGCTTCCAATTCTAATCAAACTCTTGAGATTTATCAAAACCTCTTTCCTTGACATAATAATCAATAATAACAAAATAATCAATAATAACAATAACAACGACCAATGTAGTAGAAAAATCAATAGTATCAAAATCAAAGACTAAACCAGTAGAATAAAAAAATCAATAACAAAACACACAAAAATAGATTAATGGACAAAAACAAGGTCAAAATGGTAACAAACCTACCATGCAATTACACATGACTACAACAGGATTGTAGGTCATATTGCAGGGTTTAGCATCAATATAATTTCCATTAATCTAAGACCAAACACTAATCAACCTAGACCATTGCTAAATAATAATATTCAACCAAATTACATGGATAATCCTTCTTTGACCTGGGAGTGCATACAAGAAACCAAAAAAATCAAACTTCTCCTTTTGGACCTTATATCAACAACTCATTCTTGTCACGTGACCACATGCAAGTGCACTGACAACTAAGACTTGTCCTAGCTGGTCCCACACCATTCCCAACATTGGTTAGCAATAATGGTCTAGTATTTAATCTTGATTATGCAATCACAACTTGGAGGTCACATATACTATCCCAAGCCCACAATCATCCACCACTTTGCTTGTCATCTAACTAATTGATTAGCTTTGAAATAAACCATTCATTACTGACCAAGATAAGAAGTTTGATATTGTGGAATAATTATAGAATACACTAGCACAAATTTCTATTTTATATTTTCTATGAAAGTCAATAATCCACAACAAAATTTTGAATGAGTTTTTGATGTGATCCACTATTTCTAATGACATATCCCTTGATAAATTTCAAGCTTTGGTTGGACACTTAGCTCTAGCCCAACAAGTCACATTCAATCAAAGCAATCTGTCTTCTCTTGGCCCACTCCCTAATAATCCATTATACATATAAGTTTATATAAGATGGCATAAAGTGAAACACGACCTTATAGAAAATGGATTTGGCCTCAAC
Organism: Torreya grandis; assembly: GCA_037957365.1. NCBI lineage: Eukaryota > Viridiplantae > Streptophyta > Pinopsida > Cupressales > Taxaceae > Torreya > Torreya grandis. The sequence continues at coordinate 201,586 of JARHVA010010148.1, forward strand.
ATAGTGTGTCTAAAGGTCATCAAGCTTCTTGGGTACATAATGGTAGATATTCAACCAAAAATAATAACCATCAAAACCTATGATAATCAAGAAAGAGAATCACAATACACCATTAGTCTTTTATTTATCATTGGGCCTTTGACCCATGATACACTTTTCCATGTGCTTGTTCTTGAGTTATCATATAATATACTTCTAGGTAGGCCTTGGTTATATGAGATTCATGTAGTCTCATCAATGCTGCACCAATGTATCAAGTTTTCCCACTCAGGGATGGAAGTAAATATTCTAGGAGATTTACACCCATATGAACATTAAAAGCATCTTGAGGCCAAATTTCAAAACTATAGTTATCATTATGACATGAATCCAAGGTCCAAATAGGAGAAAAGAAAGGCTATACATATTGATCCTTCATTGGATAATTGCATAAATCCTAATACCTTGGATTCCCTTTCCCACATGCCACCTCTTAAAGCTTCCAATCATTTCACCATTTTAAATAATGGACCAAGAGAGTATGTGACCCATGATACATTTCATATTTCCAATCTTCCTTAGAATCCAAAAATCTTTGGCTGACCTAACGTCACCCCACATTTGCTTTAGCAATAAAAGAATAAAGATAAAGGACCTATCACATTTATACCAGCATCTAGCCTAGAACCTGACCCTCTTGAAGGGGATGAATCATGGTTATACAAGGACAACCAAGTTGATTATTATAAAAATGCAAAGTATCCTATTCCTAATAGGATCATGGAGCATCACAATTATGAAGGAAAAGGCCTCAGATCAAATCAAAAAGGAACTATCCATCTAATTACCATGACTATGTATGAAATACCTTATGGACTTGGATTTAAACCACCTAGGGGTGATCCCACATGTCTTATTCAAAATTCATTACTAGAGACTAGTGATGATGATGCTAACATAAAAGCAGAGTCTAATCATAGCCTTACCTTTGATAACCTAGTTGAAACCAACCTATTTGATAACAATACCATTTGTACCCTTACCTTGGTCATTCATCAGAACCCATTCACATTATATTATCCCCAAGTGATAGATTGGGACAAACAAAAATCTAGTCTATCAATCAATGAGTTCTATAATGTTGAGGAATTCTATGATTTCTTAGGCCTTAGAGACAACATTCTTTTGGAAGATCACAAATCATGATTATCAATCACATTGGATCCTATAGCCTATTTTAGAGAGCGAGTGAACACCCTTAGTCAAAAACAAATAAGTAAAACATTGATTTCCCAAAGTAAAAACCTCTTTGAGGTGCTTTCTAACCAGGGAAAGAGTAAATATAAAGGCTAGTCTAGTGGTGAAAACTTGTTTTAGGCACTATTAGATGAGGATGTTAATTCTTCTTCAAATTTAGATTAGGAAACCACCAACAATGAACTTACCTATGGATCCAAATCTAACCTTCAAAAACAATATGTATTTGATCAAATTCTTCAAGAATTTCAAACTATTTTTGTCACATGGTTAGATATCCTATTAAGGGAATTAGATTCATCATACCTAGGAGAAGTTGAAGAGAAAGTCCTAATAGAGGACCCTAACATAATCTAATAGTTCAAGTCATTGCCTACTATCCTAGAAGATGGTTCAACCTTTCTAGTTAAAGATACAATAGAGGTAAACATCGAGACTCCATCAGACCTAAAATGGATAAAACTAGCTACATTCCTCACTGAGGAATAACATGACATCTTTACAACTCTATAGAGATAATTTGTAGATATATTTTCATGGACCTATTCTAGCATGCCAGATTTAGACCCTACCTAGTTTTGCACCACCTATTGGTTAATCTTGATTCCAAAATGGTAAAACAAAAGCTACATAATATGCATCCTCCCATTATTGTATTGATAAATAAAGAGTTGGAAAAATTGTTAGAATTAGGATGTATTCAATCTCTTGACTACTCAGAATGGATCTCTAATGTGGTACCTATTATAAAAAAGCTTGAAGAGATCAGAATTTGTAATGATTTTTGAGACATCAACAAATCTTATCCTAAAGATGATTTTCCCTTGCCTAATATCAATATGATCATTGACACCATGGTAGGTTATGAAATGATTTTACTCATGGATGGCTTTTTAGGATACATCCAGATTAGATTAGCTCTAGAAGACCAACATAAAACAACATTCACCACTCTATGGGGAACATTTTATTATCAAGTGATGCCATTTGGTCTTAAGAATACTAAAACCACATATCAAAGGCCATTACTATCATATTTCATGATATGATGCATGATATTATTGAATACTATGTCGATGACATATTGGGAAAATCTAAAACTAGGGTTGATCGTCCAATAGTGTTGCGTAAGATATTTAAAATATTACAGGAGTATAAAGTCAAACTCAATCCAAGGAAATGTGTGTTTGGTGTAACTTCAAGAAAATTACTTGGCTTTATCATGTCTTATATAGGTATTTAATTCAATCCATCTAAATTCCATGTTATAATTGAGATGCTGCCACCAACCAATTTAAAGTAAATTCATAGTTTATAAGGTAATATCTAGTCAATTTGATGCTTCATCCCTTAGTTATCAAACAAGTACAATCCATTTACATAGATTTTGAATAAGGGAGTTGCATTTCACTAGGATGATCACTGCCAAACAACTTTTTAACAACTTAAAGACTATCTTGTTAATCCACCTAATTTATTACTTCCTATACTATGAAAGCCATTCTTGTTATACCTATTAGCTTCTGACCATGCTATGGGGGAACTATTTTCTCAACATGATGATAATGGAAAGGAGCATTTTGTATACTACCTAAGTTATACCTTAGTTACATATGAACATAACTATGTACCTATTGAAAAAGCTTGTCTAGCCATGGTTTTCACAACTCAAAAATTATGCCATTACATGTTGAACAATAAGACCATGGTCATTTCAAAATTAGATATGCTAAGTATCTACTATCTAAAACGAATTTGAAAGGTAGAATGGCTAAATGTTTCATGCTTCTTAGTGAGTTTTACATAGAGTATGTCAATTAGAAGGTAATCAAGGGACAAGTTCTTGTAGATCAACTTGTTTAAGGACCTCTCATACACACACAACCAGTCACATTTTAATTTCCTGATGATCTATCATGAACATCATTGACACACCCCTTGACGAGCATCCTTAAAAGCTATATTTTGATGGTTCTTTTACTACACATGGATCAGGGGTAGGCTTACTAGCTATTATACCACATGGGGATCTAGTCACTAAATCATTCAGAATCAACTTTCTTTGTATAAATAACATGGTCAAGTATGAAGCACTTGTTGCAGGACTTCAACAAGTAATGCATTGGAATATATCTCATCTTCAATTTTATGGTGATTCTCAATTAATCATCAATCATGTCATGAATCATTTTTAGACCAAAGATACAAGTTGGTTCCATATAAAGCCATGGCTGACACTTTTAAAAAAAAAATTACCAACATTTAGTTTGAGCACATACCAAGGCCTAGTAACAGAATTCTAGATGCCATGGCTGTTATTGGCTCTTTAATTCAAGAAATAGGCAAAGCTAAAGAGTATCAGTTTCTCATCAATAATTTGTCAGCACTAGCTCATGAACCTTCAACCGTTGTAATGATTTATGATATTTTTTGTCCTAATTATATCTAGTACTCATACCTTTACAACTACATTCATGACAAAGTTCTACCACCTAACCTATCTCAAAAACAAACCAAAGACTTTATTCATCATTCCACTTATTATATTCTAATAGGATCGACCCTTTATCGCTATAGTTTTGTTGCAAATCTACTTCATTGTTTAACTTTGGTAGAGTCTATGCTAGCATTAAGAGATGTTCATAAAGGAGTATGTGTAGCTCATTCTAGTAGGGTAGTCCTATCCAAAAAGCTCTTACATACTAGTTATTATTTGCCCATAATAGATGTAGATACCACTATATATGTAAAAAAGTGTGACAAATGTCAACGACATGCTAATCTGATTCATGCCCCAGCAAAAACTTTGAAACCAATGTTGACACTATGGTCATTTTATACATGGGGACTTGAACTCATTGGGAATATTAACCCCACTTCATCTGATGGCCATAAACATATCCTTACCACCACTAAATACTTCACTGAGTTAAAGCTATACCCCTCACTTACGTGACTGTAAATCAAATTTCTAAATTCATCTTCAACCATCTCATTTTACACTATGGTATCCCCTTTGACATTATATCTGATAATGGAGGATCATTAAAAAATAAACATGTAGACCAACTATGTACTAAATATAACACCATACAACATTTTTATATAGTATATTACCCTCAAGGTAATGGCCAAGCCAAGGCATCCAACACAACCATTGTAAATATTCTAAAAAAGATTATCAATGATATCAGTAATGATTGGAACCTAATAGATATTCCCTGCCCTTTTGGCATATCATACCAATCATCATACCCCTATATGAGCCACTCCATACTCATTTATTGTACTAAATCCATCCTTCCTATTGAGGTTGAGTTTCCTTCACTATGCATCTCTTTCAAGCATGTCTTGGATGATCATGACTATCGACTAGCTTGCCTATAAGAACTAGACCTACTTGATGAGAAATTCACAACTACACTTAACAATCTTCAAGCATATCAAAATTAACTCAAAGGCTACTATAATCAGTGCGTTATTATAGAGAATTTTCACTTGGTGATCTTATTCTTAAAGAAAACCAAAAGAATACCATGGTTAAGAAGAAACATAAAGGTAAATTCAAACCAAACTAGATAGGGCCTTTCATCATTACTATAGATTATGGATTAGGACCATACAAGCTTGCCACACCAATTGGAGATGAACTTCCTTAGCCGATGAATATTATTCATCTCAAGTGGTAATATGCCTTAGTGTTAAGGTGTATTATTTATAAGCACTATTTTAGTTAATCCATTTTATCACTACTCTTATTTGTAAATAATACCATCCTTATCATTCCCCTTCACTATATCCACTTTTTTCTTTTGACCTATCAACCCAGTGTGTCTTAAAGTCTAGCCCATTTAACCTTAATTTTTTCCATTCATTACACATTTTTAGCATCAAGGTATCTGATTAGTTTTATTATTTAGTTCAAGAACTTCAGATAGAGATCATATTTTTGAAAAGTATGATAGAAGTTTTAGCAGTTGCATCCTTCATTTATTATACCTTTCTTACCATCAATCTTGTTACTAATTATAAATACCTTTGGGTAAATTAGTTCCATTGATCTATACCATTTTGTCCTAGTTATAACCTATGGACAAACTAGGGGCAACATTAAGCCTTGACATAACAACTTGCCACCTCTTATGTCATACTACATTTTTACCAACTGTGACTATTTTTTTTGAATTGACTATTACATTAGTCAAATTCCTCTGATGTAACGGTGGAACTATAGTGACTTGAGGTCCTACTACACTCAATACTTATTAAGTTCAATTTAGTTACCCTTTCCCCATAATCTCACCATTTTTTAAGAAACCTAAGCCATGATCTCACCATTTTACGAGCAACCTAAGCCATTCTCTCACCATTTTATGAGCAACCTTAGTTTAAATGATATCATTATTTTAAGATCTTGAATTATTTAGTGTCTCATCATTCTCAATTGAGTTGAGACACTCCAAAACACTTCTAAAAAAAATAAAAAAATGTTAGAAAACAATAAAAACATTAACCACTTCTTTGCCTTAAGGATTCTGGGAACCTTTACTGAGTTATAAGAAAATAACTTGTCATTTAGTTTCCCCATCCTTTTTAGCCTTTTTCTCTCACACACTTTCCAATTTTCAAGACCATTCCTATTCTTCTATCACATCCATTCTATTTTTTTCCCTCAATTCTCACATTCCTTTCATTCCATGGGAGAACTACATTTAGCCTAAAGTTTTTATTAGATATTACATCCATGAAGCTATGTAGGTAGTATCCACTCACCTAGTGCATATTGGAGATAGCTTAACCACCCCCTTCCTTTTCTTTTATTCCCCCATTTTTTTTGAAAAAAAGTTGTCACCTATTTTCTAGAGACAATATTCATAGGGTTTCTATTATGTTATTTGTTTATGTGTTCTTACTTATTTTATTTGTTTGTTTGTTTGTTTGTTTGTTTTCTTTCAACACTGTTGCCTTGATTCAATTTATGTGTGTTGATTGGGTGATCCTTTGTCTACACTTACACTTGAATCCATCCCTATTAATGTGTTTACATTGTCATCATGGTTTTTATCATTGGTGCATTATTCTATATTGAGTATTAGATTATGGGAGTCAATCCTCTTGCATATTTTGGCCAACTCCTCATGATGTTATACCATGATGCCTACCAACACATGGTACAACAAACCTAAGCTTTAAAAATTATATTAAGCAATGGTGGCATCTCTTTGGCACTAACATCCTGATTCCATTTTAATCATATCCCAAATAAAGTAATTAAACACAAAATAATTTTAGCCTTTATTAGTTTAGATGAGCATCTCCCTAATAGTAGGTTATTCCAGTTCATCATTACCCTCTATGTTAAGTTATCATCATCCTCAGCCAAGTTTATCATGTTTTCCATAATTAAGGTCTAATGATTATAACTGCCTATGGGAAAATCATTGCATACTGCCCCACCTACATTTCTTAATGATTATAACTACTTTTGGGAAAATCATTGTGTTGTCACCACTTTACTTTTTCTACCTATATAGGGGTATGTTATTCTCTTGTTTGTTTATCCTAGTAGGGGTAGCTCCATCTTCTCAATGATTATAATTATATTTGGGTAAATCATTATGTTATCATACCACATTGCCACTATTAGGGTGTAATGCTTATAACCACCTTGGTAAAACCATTTTTCACTATCCCACTTGCACTCCCAATGACTTTCATGACTTTTTCAATATCATTTTTTTCAACCCATCATCTTTCCTTTCTTTGGTCCCCTTGTTTCACTTATTTTGTTTTAGGGGACCATTTGTCAGCATACTTGTGCCAATTATTCCCTCAAGGGGGCATCATACAGTTAGTTTATCATCATTATAGTTGTAGGTATATATGACATTTTCATTTTTTTGAGAAGATGTTACTATGCTTATATCTTGTAATGCCTTCTTAAACAAGGGCAAACTGTAGACACCTAAAATTAGCCATCGATAACCCCCAATCAGGGTTCTAACCAATTTCCACCCAAAATTCATAATTTGGCCTAAAAACATTAAAACATGATAAAATATGTGAAACTAACACATTCAAGTGCCAATTTTGGCTAGGGTATCACTAAATGGGGCAATGCAATATATGGGCCAACTAACTTTGATTAGATCATTTTGAGTCAAAATGGCAATTTTGCGCGTGGGTGCTCTGGATTGCTCTTTCCTATCAAACCTCTTGCACAATATGCATGCCTTTATTATTGGTTTTTGGTAACATCCTAAATGGGATAATGGATCTAATGCATCTAACATCACCTTCTAATTCTAATCGAGAAAAAATTTAGACTAATAACAAGGCATTTTGATCAATTTGGGTAATTTGTGCATAAAGTACTTAAACATGCTTAAGAGATAATTAAACCAAATTAGAACCTAATTAAAAATTCCATGGAAACTTGTTGAATACTTTGTTTTGGAAATGAATATTGAATATCTACATCATCAGGTGACCTCATTTCTTGGGAAGACATCTCTAGACCATAAATGCCACAAATATTAGGATTCATGCCTCCCATGCCTCATCAAAGCCCTCCATGCCTCATTAATTCCTACTATGATGACCTCCATGCCTTTTAATTTCCCCTTATTCCAATGCAATGATCAGGATAATTACAAAATTAATTCCAAAAATTGAATTAATCCTCAACCACTCATCTTAATCTCAGGATGGATGGTTCAGGTTGATTTTAGACATTTGCAAAAATCTATAAATAGGAGGCCTTACAACATCATTTACAATATTTTTTTGGTGCAAATTTATAATGCATAAATATCATTAAAAATCTATTGCAACTAGTTTTATCATGATAAATTGATTCCAAGCCAAGCCAAGCCATAAGCTAAAGGTACCAAGGAGAGATGGAGGTAGCCAAGCTTCTATTGCCAAGGACTTCATGAGCACAAGCCAAGCAATCACTACTACAAAGGCATTTGGAGCATCCAAAGAAGGTGAAAGAATTCTTGTGTTTTATTCCTTAATTTTTAGTTATGTTGTCATTTGTTTATGTTAACTATGCTCTCCCTAGTCTCTAGGCCTATAGATGTTATGCTATTAATATGTTTATTTCATTTTTTTTCTATTTTGGAACTAACACCATACTAACCATCCTTTCTTGGGTCAAATTCCTAGATCCCAAGTGCACTGAGCATTTATCATTTGCATTCACAAGTAAATCAAGTGGGTTTGATATGCATCCAAAACATAATCTAATATACATTTCCAAATTTTTCTTTTGGGGTTGTTTCAAAAATGTTTCCAACATGAACAAGTGTTGAGAGCATATAATCATCAAGACTTTTCCCACATGAATTAAGTATATAATATGCATGCTATCAATAATTGTCTCATTCAACAATATTTCCATCCATGCATTAATGAGTGGAACCCAAATAAAAATTCTATTTGAGTTTCTTCTTCAACATAAAATGATTGATCATGTCATAACACAACAATGTACATTCATCTACAACCAATCAGAATGAAGATTATACAGACACTCAGCATATAATAATGAAGTCTAATAGATATACACAACATCATTTCATTTGTATAAACATTAAGCATATAATAACACAAATCAACACTTTCTTCATCATCTCATTCCAATAAATCTAAATATTCATCTACATGTTGAAAATTCATGACAAGAATTAATACAACTTATACAAGTATAAGGCAGCCCTTAGTCTATTCGTAAACTCAAAATTTTATTCATTCCATCAAGGTAAATAATAATGAAATAAAAAAGGTAATTCAAATAACCAATAGATTATTTTAACAATAAATTTATGTACCTTTATATGTAGTCGTAAAAGTGTAAGTAATGCAAAGAAGAATTCCATTAATGTTTCCTTCATACGCTATCAACAAGTGTTAACTAAACTTGTTTATATATTTCATATGCAAGTTGAAATCATCTAGAAGAAGATTTCTATGTTCTCATGCTACCTCAATAGTTAAACCAATGTATCACACACACACACACACACACACACACACACACAGGAATTTGTTAGTTAGTTCATCAATGAATATCCCTATCCAAAATCAACTTATTACCTCATATCCAACTAAACCAACATACTTATGTATGCCTAACATCTCATTCCTAAAAAGATACATAATGATATTGATACTAAATTAAATTATGTATAAGATGAACTATATATTTTATTAACATAATAAATGTTGGCATTGAAATTCAACTAGAAGCATAACATAATAATCAATATCATCTAACAAGCTATGTAAAAACCTAGAGTATATATATCAATGATTTAATTCAGAAAACATAAATGAAACTTCAACATCTTACCATATGTCAACATATAAGCCTTTTTCTCCTCTTTTCAACATCATCTATTCTCAAGGCAAGGTTAGCATATAATAATTGCCAAGCATAAGTAAACTAATAATAGTAATTTAATTAGTCTTACAATTGTAATTTATAACCATATGATATGAAAATGATAATACTGCTATGCTAAATAACTATATGAATAACATATAATAAAATGGTACCAAACACATCATGCCTATCCACAAGATCATTTAAGAGTGTGAACAACATGTAATCATGTCAAACAAACCCTCTCAACTAGCCCTATGAGCCCAAACATCAATGCACCTTACCACCCCCATCCATTAGTTGGATTGTGGTTCTGGAAACTAGGGTTAGGAAGGGATTCTAAGCCATTCAAGGTTGTCAAGCCGTTGGATGAATCAACATAGCAATAGAATGTAAAATAGGGAAGTGACTATCTAAAAACACCATCCCCAAATGAGACATAAATAACCAAGTAAATGGCATTGCTACAAATTGAAAGTGGGGATAATCCACTATAAGACATTCAAAGGTCATAGTTATGTATTTATAAGCCAAATCCATGTCCATAACATTTAATGTTACCAAACTTAGTAAACCTCTAAGCATATGGTCAGCCTTTAACATCCTGACTACTAATCTACATTCCATGCTTGTAGATCACAACTACAACTTATCTATTTAAGCTTAGTCAAATAATGATAATTCAATAATATTAGAATTAAAAAATACTTTAATCATGATAATAAATGGAATTATAACCCAAACCAAGTTATACTCAGTCGAATGCCACACTCCAATATAGTCAAAAATTTTAAAAAAAAATAACACACATATGACCAGTGAATGTATTTGGATAGGACTTCCATCCATATATCATATTTTTCACAATGATAACTTAATGATTCAAGCACCCACCTCAAAATGAAAATTGATTTAAGAGTCAAGAATTGATATAATGGATTCATGAGATCATCATGGGGTCTCACGACCTCATATGATCCCCAAATCAAGAATCAGGTTAAACAATTTCATATAAAAGAAAGAATCTCTATAATAATTTAAAATTAAGATCAAACTTCTGTTATAATTTAATAAAGTACAATAGGGATTTGCCCATAACCTAACCTAATACAAATAAAAGTTTATATATATATATATATATATATATATATATATATATATATATATATATATATATATATATATGTATAATACTAGTTTAAATCTTAAAACCACAGTCCTTTAAATGATTCAACCAAATATTTGAACAAAAAAAACCCATTTTTATTGGAATAATAACAAAATCAATTGAGTTTCAACTTTGATTTAAAAATTTAACCCTTTTATTTCAACAATAAAATGACTTGAATTGATTTTCAAACCCCTAAATCATCAATCGACACCATATAGCATTTCAACAAGAATTAAAGGGTGAGAATCACTTTTTTTAAGCAATGATATAAGGAGAAAATTATCACACCAAATTATTCCATGACCATAGTTTATAATTTTCCACCCAGGGGGTACCACATCCCAAAATAATATATATAATCAAGGTTTAAAAGAAATAAAAAAACTTATACACACAACCCTTTAACTAATAAATTTTCCCTATTCCTTGTATAGGTAGATAGGGTATGGTGACTTGGTTTTATTCCAAGCATGACCTAAAGTTATCATTTCATAGTAATAAACAACACAATAAAAATTATTTCAAGTATAGATATAGTGACTTTATTTCCATATCAATTCTACCCAAACTTGGATTATTTTTAAAAGGAAGAAACACAACAATGAAAGTATTAAAATTTTAATGTAATGGGAAAAGGGAAAAATGACCCCCAATTCATTTAACATGATTCAAACATAGTTAAATAATAAATCAGAACTCACTCATGGAGAAAGGATTGGAGGCTGAAAAGAAATTGCTAGGACCATGCCATAGGGTTTGATACCCAAATCCTTACACCTCTACTCAACAGTGAAATGGGGATCCAAACCAACAATTCATAGTACAAAAAAAAATCTA
>JARHVA010010149.1:5000-52500 GCA_037957365.1 Torreya grandis
AATATATGAAACAAGATTCTAATTTATCCAAGGAACATCTCAGAGCATCCTATGTAACAACACCTACAACATCTACTTCTTCAGTTCCTTCATGCTAATTTTCAACCAACCAACATTATTTCTTTTCCTGCTCTTTCTTTCCATAACACCGTAATTGACCATTCATGCTTTTCAATTCCTCCATTCTTAATGTACTTTATTATACCATTGCTATACTCCCACTCAATTAGAAACCCTTAAGAGTGACTTGTAATCAAACACAAAACCTGCTCCCTGCAACCTTAGCTCTGATACCACTTGTCAGGAATCTAGAACAACAAACATGCTCTGACTCCACTGTTAGGATCTAGGAAGCACAATTGATTACCATGTACAAGCAAATTAACATGCAAAATTAAACCAAAAGTAACAAGTAACTAGAATTTAAAAATAACACAAAATATGAGAGATAATACCCAATTGTATTAATACACTTCTAGAAGGAAATACAGCAAAGAAGATGCCATAGTCTTCTTCCTTACACACCTCTAGGGCATAAACAGTAAATATCTTCAAGAGCTCACTCTCTCTCTTACGGTCCTAACACACAACTCAAACACAGAGTTGGTGTTCACCTCCAACTAGTCAGTATCACTACTGCCAGTACACTGAGTATACACATATACTCAATCGAGTACACAACGCACTCCAAGTAGATCTCCCATGAACTTGGAACAACTTGCAACTCAAATGGTCTTAATTTGGAAGGATCTACCTTGCCTTCCTCTTTTCTCTCCAACTGAGTACACACCATACTCCAAGTAGATATCCCCTGATATTTCTCCCTATTATGTTGCTGACCTCCCTAATCTTACACACCTACAAATCAATCTGGTTCTGCACACCTGTAAACCTAGATCTCGCACACACATACACTTGCAAATCAATGATCTTACTTACCATGTAGATCTCCATATGTGGCCTTGCACACCTATTGACCAAGATCTACATACATGAAGAATCCTTCTGATTCTCCAAACCAGCACCAATACTTGGCACTATGGCACTAGGAGGAACACACCTTGCTCTCTTCACTCTAAAGGAGCTAATTTTTGCTCTCTTACTCTATAGCACACATTACAATACATCCCATGAGTCTATTATATATATCTCATGAAAACAATAATTAGACACCTAATTACAATAATTAGATCCATAGCTTGAGTCTAAAATTAGCCTTTGACATGCAAACAACTGGTTCATTAACTAACTGTTTGTCAACTAGCAGTTTTGGAACTGTACAGGCGACCGACATTGGTCCCTGTCTGCCTGGAGGTGACCGATGTCAACTGATCCATGACCGACATCAGTTTCTCTTCTCACTGTATATGGCCGATGTTGGTTAATCAGATCGACGTTGGTTGCTCTGCAACTCAGCAACCTCCTCCATGTCTACATCAGTGAAGCTTTTAGCTCCACAACCTAACAATATTTATATATGTTCAAGTTTATTTTCATATCCAAATTTCCCTACTTAAGAAACATAAAATAAAATTTAAATTAAAATATAAGTCACATTAACACCACTTAACACTTAAGACCCAATTAAATTTTGTTAAACATAAACACAAAATATGAAAATAATTTTACATACCATATGGTACATTGACTTATTAAAATCATTCAAAACAAGTTTAACCCCAAAATTGGACATCCAAGACCTAAAAATAGTTCAACTTCAACCATTATACAAATGTTTAAACTCAAACTAGTCCATACATTTAATACAATCTACCAAACATAATTCAATTATTCCTCTAATCATATTACACATAGTCCATTATCTTAAAGAAATAATTCAATTGATAATGCATAATCCTATCTTCATAAGTGCCTATGTTTTAATTTTCAAGACAATGTGACCTATAATAAATCTTATACTCTATGCTAATCCATTGAATAGTGATTTAAATTACTCAACATAAAATCTTAATAACAATTCTATTCAAGAAGTTATCATAAATAATGACCCAAACATTAATATAAATGAGCTAATGTTTATGTAATCTTAGGATTAATATGTATATCAACTACAACCTGAAATTATTACGAAAGTTGTATAGATCCAATAAAAATAAACTTAACCTTGTAGTATGATAACCAACTAAAATTACACACAATCAACCACAATCTTTTACACAAAGTTGACACATAATCCTATATACATAGTTGATTCATATTTATTTATGCATAGTTGAATCATAACCCTTTTTACATAGAGAACTAATTAAGTTAAGTCAAATAATAATATTTAGTGGTCCCAAATAAACATTCATACATAATTGATAACAAAATAATATCACTTAGCCAATTATAAATCAAATAAAATGTAAACACAACCAACAATATCTAGTGAACCCAAAATTTAAAACAAAATTCAAAGATGTATGGATAAATGAATACTCAGTCATTTCAGTATGTATAAACTAAGTAAAAAAATATTCATATATTGACCATCGAGAAAACCCAATTTTAAACCCTATCAAATAAATGTTTTTGAGCCATTTTAATAACATGCATTCATTTAAATAACACATAATTACACACAACCATGTAAATAAACCAAAAAATTCCATACTTATCTATGTGAATAAATACAGAAATCCACACTCAGCCATGTAAATAAACTAAATAAATCCATACTCAGCCATGGGAATAGAGAAACAAAGCCATATTTAGCCATGTAAATAAACTAAACAAATAAATATTCAATCATGTGAATAAACTAAACAAAGATATTATATTCATAGTTACCCTAACCCTTAATACCCATTTTATAATTAATTGAATCATGTATTTGATTATGTGGTGGGGATTACTCCTCCCATAGGGTTGAATCCCTACTCTTCTCAAGGGTTTAAAACACTAACCAACCATTTTAAAAACCCCAAAATAATTTTATCTACTAACTATATAACATGAATACTAATGTTTAAAGTGAACCAAGATCAAAACCCTAACTCTTAATTGCTTCATAGTATTCTTTCTCCCTTGGTATACAAATACAAATCCCTTCATTTCCTCTTGTTATCCTCTATCGACCCTAACCTCCACCTTTTTTTCCAAAAAAATCATTCTTATTTTATGTTTTCACATTCATTAGAAAACCATTATAGGACCCATAATTTTATGGTGAACCCTTATCCACCATTATTTATCAAAAAATGACTCTTTGTAACACCATAAATTCTTGGAATGCTTCCCATAACTCACAACTCAACCAATAAACAACACAATCTCCTTTATATTTCCTCTAAATCATAGTCAAACCCTAACCACTCAATTTTCATGGTTTAAATAACAAAGACAAACCAAATGATCACTCCCTAAATTAGGGTTGACATCATTTTATGTCAATGAACATAATTTTTATGTTTAATAAAAAACAAATGCCTATATCAAACTTAAATATTAAACAATCTAATATTCATACCTAGTTAACCTTTAGGTATTAAAAACTATGCCACCATAGGTACCACATTAGTTACTTCTACTTAGGTCTAGGTTAGATAACGTTTAATAAAATTATTTTGTTATATAATGAAAAATGTAATTTATTTACATGCTACACACACACACACACACACACACACACACACACACACACACACACACACACACACACACACACACAAAAACACACACACACACACACACAGAGAGAGAGAGAGAGAGAGAGAGAGAGAGAGAGAGAGAGAGAGAGAGAGAGAGAGAGAGAGAGAGAGAGAGAGAGAGAAAGAGAGATGCTCTAAAAATACTTTAATGTTTAATTATTGAAATTACATGTGTATATGGGTTATGCAGTTAACTAAAAGTAATTTTATATAGAGAATGTATAAAACTATCATACTACATAATGGAAACTACATCATAATCCATAAAATAGTCATAAATGCAATTAACATCAAAATAACATTTAAACAATGGTATATAACATAGCAACACATAAAAGCATCAATTAATCAAACACAATGAAATTAAACTAATTATGCATTTATTTTTACTATGTTATTTGTTGGGTTCATTTTAAAATCTCTACACCTACAACATTTTCATTTGTTTCACCCTCCCTAATGATACCCTACCTTAATATCTATTTAGAGAGTGGAATTTATCCTACATCCACCTCATAAATTCAAATGGTAGTTATCCCTTAATAATGATAACCATTAAAAATCTTCCTAAATCATAATAATACTAAATGAACATAATCCACATGCATATGAAACTCATGTAAGCTAATAAATCAAGTAATGATTCATACATAAATAGTCATTATATGTTTGTCCATACATCAACATAATGAAAATAGTTTGCTAAAATAGTAATTAAACAACATTAACCCCATTACTATATGTTTAATAAGAAAATTAAGTTTAGTGAGGAAATTAGGATGTAACATCTTTCCCCCCTAAAATTGGTCATCATGTTGATGACACTTATTTCAAACAAAAGTTCTAAAATCAAATAGTACATAAAATAAAATCAAATAACAATAGTAAATTCTCTAAAAAAATAAATGTGGAAACAACCTATAGTACTCATCATAGTCCTCCCAAGTGTAACTATCCTCAAAAGTTTGTTCCCACTTGACCTTTCACTATGACACTTCCCTATTACACAAACTAAGTTTATGAGTGTTAATTATTCTGACTAATTCTACTATGGCCACACTAAGTTCCTAAACATATAAATAATTCTGATCCAATACATGATAAGGATTAGCTATATAGATTTTAATATAGGACACATGAAAAAAAATACTTAGGATGCTTAGATCTGGTGACAAGGCAATCCTATATGCAATAAGTTTGAACACTTACAAGACCTCAAAGGGTCCCACATATATTGGTGAAAGATTCACTAGTTTACCAAACTTAATCAAGCTCTTCTGAGGCTTCACCCTCAAAAATAATTTATACCTAGTAAAAAATACTCTTGCCATCCTTTTTAGATCAACATAGCTTATTTTCATATCATTAGCTTTATCCAACATTTGTCTAATTTTTTTAACCTACTTATCCATTTTTACAAGCATTTTAGGACCAAAGACTATCATGTCTTCAAGCTTGTCCCAATTGATTGGTGTTTGACACCTCCTTCCATTAAATTATTCAAATGGATCCATATTTAAATTTGATTATTAAGAGTTATTATAAGTAAACTCTATCATTAGAAGGTACTCTTCCCTATTGTATTAATGATTCATGTAATACATTTGAAGAAGATATTATAGAACTCAGTTTACTCTCTCTATTTGTCCATTTATTTTCAAATTATATGTAATAATAAAATTCAACTATTTTCCCAAATTTGAATTTAGAGTCAACCAAAAATTATATTTCATCATCGGATCTTGATCAAAAATGATCTTCTCTAGAAACCCATGTAACTGGTACATCTCTTTCATGAATATTTTTACAAGCATTCTTGCATCATCAATAAAATTTATTGGTATGAAGTGAGCTACCTTGGTTAGTTTTTTAAATAATACAAATATCATGTCATGACGGTTCCATGATAATGGAAAACCTAAGACAATGTCCATACTAATTACCTATCACTTCTATTTTGGTATATCATGAGGATAAAATAATATCGTCAGATGCACATGTTCAACTTTCACATGTTAAGACTCTAAACAAAAAGACACAAAATTTTATGCATCCCTTTTAATTCTTTTCTATAAATAAATATGTTTTAACTCAACCATGATCTTAGTCACTCCAAGGTGACTTTAATAAGGGGAAATATGCAATTCATTTATCACTATGATCCTCAAATTCTCTCTATAAGGTACATACATTATACCATTGTACCTAAAAAGACCATCATTCTCTATATTGAATCTTATAAGTTTAGGGTTCTAAGCATCTTTTTAAAAATCTTTCTTCACTTGCTCATAGATTTCATCTCTTAGGAATAATCAACAACTTGATCATGAAACATACTCCTAATAGTATCTAAAGCTGTTATATACCCTATACAACTTAAGGCATAAATAAATCTATTTTCCTTGCCATTGATATAGCTAATATAAAAATCATATTCAGATAATAAATTTAACTAGTGTCTTTGATAAACATTCATATTTTGTTGGGTGAAGATATATTTGAGCCCCAAGTTGTTAGTCTTGAGCTAAAATAGTTTCCCCAATAGACAATGCCTCCAAACTTGTAAAACATATACTATTATAACAAGTTATAGATCATGTGGGGTATAATTTGACTCATGTGATATAATATTCCTAGACTCATATGCTATAATGAAAAATCTTGTGTAATAACTCCTCCAATACCATCCCTAGATGCATCAGTGATTACTAAGAATTGACCATTAGGATTAGGAACTCTTAGCACAAATGTTGATGTAAGCCTCTTTTTTACTACTAAAAATCTTTCTCACACTTCTCTGACCAAATAAAACTATGATTATTTTGTTGAAGAGAGGTAATTGGGTTATCCATTTTTGATAAATTTGGAACAAATTTATATAATACCTTGATAGTACCATAAAACTTCTCACCTTGTGCACATTTCTGCTTGCTAGATACTCTATTATGGATCTTATCTTCACTAGATCAATTAAAATTCCATCTATAAAGATAATGTGTCCCAAATATTTCACTTTCTTCTAGAATAATTCACATTTGGAAAACTTACCATATAGTTTGTGCTTTCATAAATGTTATAAAACCATCTCCATATATTTTAGATGTTATTCCTTAGTCTTGTAATAAATGAGGATATCATCTACAAAAATAAACACAAAGTGATCTAGATAATCCTTAAACATATTTTTCATGAAATTCATGAATTTTAATGAAGCATTTGTTAACAAAAAAGGTAACACTATAAAATCATAGTGCCCATACTGAGTTCTAAATGTTGTTTTGGGAATATCTTCTTCTTGAATTCTCAACTAGTGATATCTCGATTACAGATATTAGATAAAATTATTGTCCCATGGATTTGTTCAAAGAGGTAATCAATTAAAGGAAATGGAGACCTTTTATCAATTGTTTCTTTGTTCAACATCCTATAATCAATACATAGGTGAAGAGTACCATCCTTCTTCTTGACAAACATAATTCGTGTACCCCATGGTGACACACTAGGTCAAATCAACCCTTTAGATAATAAATCATGTAGTTGATATTTACAATAAAACAAATATATAGTTTTCATCCTTTAAAGTGCCTTGGATTGTGGTGCTAAACTAGGTGTTATGTCAATTGAGAAATTAAACTCTTGCTTGGGTGGTAATCATGATAATTCATCTAGAAACACATCCTAAAAGTCCATAAGAAAAGGGTATTCAATGGATAATTATTTTATTTCCTCCATTTGATTTATTTAAATAATAAATGTCTAACATCCTTTACTATGATCCTTCTTAAGATGAATTTTATAAACTTACCTAAATTTTAACTCCTTTTTTTCACCCTAATTGAGTCTAATTCCCAAAATCATCTTGACATTCTACCCTCTTAAGATAGTAATCTACTTTAGATTTATGATTTTAAATCTAATTAACTACTAGGATTATATCTTATGACCATATTAATTTTTCATAAGGATCTATTATTGTAGTTAATTTAGGTAATTAAATCTCATCTTCCACTAAGAACCTATTGACTTTAACTTTATCTTCATTCCCATATTGCAATGACCATGCATTTAAAATTGAACCAACTTTACTAGACAAATTAGAAATTATTCATCAAGAAATAAAACATTATATAGCTCTAATATCAATAAAAATGGAAATAGGATGTCCAAAAATATTACCTACAACCTCAATATGTGATACTTTAAAATCAGCTTGATGATTGTTATCGACCACATGGATTCTCTATTAAAAGTTTCTTTACTATGAATTACCCTTAGATTTACCTTTAGACTTTACTTGAGTATATTACATGGCATACTGATCACGTCCATAGATGAAACATCCACCATGTGGTCCTTTCCTTTTTGAATGATGGTTCCCCTTGAAAACAAGTTTGAATCCACCTTCTACTTTATTGCTTCCTCATAATTTACTGAACTTAGCATTATGTTTCCTAAATTTATTCTTGGAATTTATGTTCCTTTTCTAGATATTATTCTTAAGAGTTGGTTTGGAAACTCCAAATTTTTTCTTGAACTTCTATCTGACCTGAGCAAGAGGCTTCATTTTTGACTCCTATGTAATTTCCTTCACAAAGACCTGATCTATAGTAGATGTCACATACGTATCTACCTCACATCTAATTTGGGGTTTTAATCCTATGATGACCTTTTAAATGAGAAACCTTTCATCTTCCCGATATTGAGGAACATATTTTATGAGCTTAGTCAAATTTCCTCATTATTCATTCACTAGAAGATCTCCCTACTTGAAATTCTAAAAATCTATCAAAATTTAGTCAAAATATAACTAGGGCAACCATCATGATCATTAAAGAAACCATGAATTGTTCCCATGCAGTTGTAGTGGACTTGAGGTTCATGTTGAGCTTATTATTTCCCATCACTTTGATACTTCTCTAGCAATATGATATGATCCTTGAACTACCTTAGTGGCTTTTGAGTAATTTTAGATCTCAAATTAATTTTACATTTCTATAGACCAAGCTTTAGCTCCATCCCCTAACATAATTCCATCTAACTTAGGAAGATTTACTTTATTCATTTCTTGTGAAAGTTTTGAACCTACACAAGTCCTTGTATCCTATGGCACCTCATCTTGCACATGCTTTTATTCAGCTTCTTGTTGAGCTTCTTTCTAAATAGGGTGTTAATTAAGCTCTTTTGAATTTAATTCCTCAACATGCCCATGCACTTCCTTATTTGCATTCATGATTTGGTCCCTAGTTTCGTGAATGGCTATGAGAATCTAATCAAACTTTACAATTTTCTCTATAACAAATTAGTTTGGATCTACTAAAGGGTTAGTATTCAAAGTACCCTCACCTCTAGGTCTACCACACACAATTATCCTTTTTTATTAATAGGATAATATGAATATTTTATTGGAATCATTAAGTCATACATTTTGAGCCTCATCTTTGATACCATAATGTTATAACCCCACTGGGTTTAAATTAAAATTGGTAATTTTTTTTTAAAAAAAAATTACTTTAATAATCTAACTAGATGATTCCCTAAAAATGATAATTTAAATTATCTTGATCTAAATGCATCTTTCATAATAAAATAATTTATGATTCATTTAGATAATGATAAAATTAATGACAAAATTATAAATTCAATTCATTAAATAAAGTATAATTGCTAAAAAAAATTAGCCAACTACTAAATGTGTACAATAATATTATACAATAAGAGCACCCAAATATTAGTTTTCAAAGTATAATACTAAAAATTTATTACATCAAACTGATTATAAATAAATGCATTGTTCTTTAGAACTAACTAATATCCACAACCTTGTCATATGTATACTAGATAGAATAATGAGTAAAAGTCTCTATTGACTGACTACTGGAGGAGAGGGAGAGTATCATCAGAGTGTTTTTTCACACCAACCATAGACCATATATCCCATGCAGAATTTATCAACTAATGAATGGCCCTCCCTTCATGGATGATTAGATGTTAATAGTGCATGTTTTGAGATTTCAACTAGAACCCATGTGTTGTAATATTTCTACTACATGCAGCATATAACAAATAATTTCATTCTAATATGACCTTTTACATACATGCATATTAATAAAATAGGTGAAACAATAACATTTAACAATAAACATTACTTTGGCCAATGTTTATATATAGTTTATTATCTAATAATTCAATCATAATCACACACACACACTCAATCGGATTTCATTTAATCCAAGTATTAATGACTTTAAATAAATGCATCATAACCTTCTCACGATAATAATCCTTAGTGTCATTTATACAAAATTTACCAAATAATCCATATATAATATTTCCATGAATTTATCATATAGATTTATTATTAATACCTCGATAATTAAATACAATAAAAAATGTAAAATAATTACATGATAACAACTTATATAATAAAATATTTCTTGAGATTAAATATAGTCCAAAGTCCATTTTCAAATAATGCATTATTAAAAATAAATTATTTTCTAAAAATCTTCATAATCTTTAAAAATTTACGAATTTCATACAAACATCCTTTGTTCACAAGTGTTATAATCAAAATAATACAATTTAGAAATTTCACAATAAATCCTAAGCTAATCAACAAATAATAAATACAAAATTTGTTGGTTCTAATCAATAATTATTAATTTTCCTTGTAATTAATAACGCATTCAATATATTATAAACTAATAATATTCATCCCAATTTGCATATGAATATAGTCATTCATTATAAACAAACATCTACTTACTACCAAATTATTTACACACATACATACATACATGTGTGTGTGTGTGTGTGTGTGTGTGTGTGTGTGTGTGTGTGTGTGTGTGTGTGTGTGTGTGTGTGTGTGTGTGTATGTGTGTGTGTGTGTGTGTGTGTATATATATATATATATATATAGATACATATATATATATATATATATATGTATATATGTATATATATATATATATGTATACATATATATATATATATATATATATATTATATGTATATATATATATATATATATATATATGTATCTATATATATATATATATATATATATATATTATGTCCACTTATATTTATATACATTTTAAAACCCATAGCCACTAATTTTCTAATGGAATGATATATACATATAAATGGTCATACATCTATATATATATTGATGAATATAATTTGTAAGTGTTAATTATATATATGTTTTTATGAACTATTCAAAAAGAATATTATATTATCTTTATGTATAATCCATATATTTATATACGTGTTTATATATCTTTGAGTTTATTCTCATATAAAAAGTTCCCTACTTAACAAACATAAAGTCAAATTTAAACTAAATCTAAATCACATTAGCACCACTCAACACTTAAACCCCAATTAAATGCTTTAAAACACAAACACAAAATATGAACATAATATTAAGTACCATATGGTATATCAATTTATTTAAATCATTCAACACAATTTTAATCAAAAAATTAAACATCCAAGATAAAAAATAGTTCAACTTTAACCATTATGCAAATGTTTAAACTCAAACTGGTCCATATGTTTCATATAGTCTACCAAACATACTTCAATTATTCCTCTAATAATATTACACACAATCCATTATCTTAAATGAATAATTCAACTGATAATGCATTATCATATCTTCATACTCATCTATGTATAAATTTTCAAGATGATGTGACCTATAATGAATCTTATACTACTATGCCAATCCATTGAATAGTCATTTAAATTACTCAACATAAAATCTTAATAACAATTTTATTCAATAATTTATCATAAATAAAGACCCAATCATTCATAAAAACTAAGGTTTATATAATTTTAGGATTAATATGTATATCAATTGTGACCGTACATTAATACCACAATTTTATATATCTAATACAAAATAAACTTAACCATGTTGTATGATAACCAACTAGAATTACACACAGTTAACCATATTATTTTACATGTAATCGAATCATATTTATTTATGCATAATCGACACATAACCCTTTTTACATAGTCGACTAATTAAGTTTAGTCTAACAAAATCTTTATCCATCCCAAACAAGCATTCATACATAGCTGATAACAAAATATCACTCAGCAAATTCTAAATCAAAATGAAATAGATACGTAGCAAAAAATATCCATCTAAACTAAGTAAAAACATAGTCATATATTGACCATCAGAAATACCTAGTCTTCAACACTAGAAAACTATTTTAATAACATTCATCCATTTAACTAACATGTAGAATAACACATATCCATGTAAATGAACCAAATAAATCCACACTTATCCATGTGAATAAGCATGGAAATCCACACTCATCCATGTAAATAAACTAAATAAATCCATACTGAGCCATTTGAATAAACACCCAAATCCACACTCAACCATGTAAATAAATTAAATAAATCCATACTCAACCATGTGAATAAACTAAAAAAAGATATTATATTCACAGTTACCCTAACCCTTTATACCCAAGTTATACTTAATAGAATGATGCATTCAATTCAGTGGGGGGAGGATTCCTCTTATAGGGTTGAATCCCTGATCCTCTCAAGGGTTTAAAACACAAAAAAACCATTTATAAAAACCCCAAAATTACTTTATCTACTAAGTATTTAAAATTAATTCTAATTTTTAGAATAAACTAAGATCAAAACCCTACCTCTTACTTTCTCTAAATTATTCTTTTCCCTTGATTTATGAATATAGATCCTTTTCTTTCCTTTTGTTTTCCTCTATCAACCTTGGCCTTTATCTATTTTCTAAAAATTCTATTCTCCTTTTATGTTTTCATAATCATATTCATGTCATTCTAGAAACCCCAATTCCATGGTGAACCCTTCTTCACCATTATTTCTCAAAGAATGACTCACCTTAACACCATAAATTCCTACCATGCTTCCCACAACTTATAGTTTGACCACTGAACAACACAGTCTCCTCTATATGTATTTCAACTCATAGTCAAACCTTAGCCACCTATGTTGCAAGGTTCAAATAAAAAAGATAAATCAAATGATCACTGCACAAATTAGAGTTGAAATCATGTTATGTCAGTAAACATAATTATTATGTTTAATAAATAATCAAATGCCTATATGAAAATTAAACATTAAACAATCAAAGCTTCAAACCTAGCTAACCATTGGGTATTAAAAATTATGCCACCCTAGGTACCACCTCAGTTACTTCCTCTTAGGTCTATGTTTGATTAATTTTAATAAAATAATATTATTATATGATGAAAAAAATTAATTTATTTATATGCCACACACAGAGAGACATGTTCTAACAATACTTTTCTATTGAATACTTGTAGGTACAAGCATATATGGGTGATGTAGTCAACTAAAAGTAAAGTTATATAAATAAAATATACAACTATCATACTAAATAATGGAAATTAAATCATAATCCATGAAATACTTAGAACTACTTTCAAGATCAAAATAAAATCTAAACATTGATCTAAACTATATCAACACATCAAGGCATGAATTAATCAAACATAATGTCGGTACCTCTAGATGTATCACAGGTGCTCTTAATGTCTAAAAAACACTTCTCATATTAGAATTCAGGGAATTTAAAACATGATAAGTAGGTTATGGTAATTTGGTTACCTATGGTGAAATAGGGGTAGAGCAATAAAATTTTCCATGATATTTATTTTGATTGGTGGTTGGGATCCACCATGGCCAAACATAGTGAAACACAAGAGATCTATTATTTTATCAATGAATCTATGATCATGTTCTGAACTAAATCTTAATCTAAATGAATATTTATAGTAAAGCTTAAACTAAAGTGATTTGGTTAAAAAAATAAGTAAAAGTAAGGATAGGATAGAGATAAAATGTTCTGATCTTTAGTATAAATATTATGACAAATTTTAGATTTCATCAAGACATAAATTTAAACCAATACATGACATGAAATAGCTTTAGCATAGATCTTACCATGTACTAGAAAATTATCTAAGGAAATGATAGAACAATGCAAATATGAAACTAGATTCAATTTAGAGATTCACTTCACAAGAAAATTACATTATCATATCTACAAGGGAAGCAAGAGAAATGAAATGAACCTACGATATTTCAATTAACCTAGCTTAAGCACAAATTAATCGATCTCCATTCACATATGTATATCAAGAATCAATGAAAACCATGGAAATTTAGAGCTCTAAATAGATAAATGAGAGATAATCTATATAAAAATTGACACAAACAATTTTGGACAAACTTATCAATGTTGATTACTTGTATTAATTTCTCTGAGTATACAAAATAGTTTTTTTTTCACTCTAAAAACTCTCTCCCTTTATAAAATTTTGATACTATTAAGGCTAATGTAGTACACTGATCAGTTATGAAATTAAAAATGTATAAAGGTAAGGATAATTTTACCTTTACATATTTATATAATACATTCCTTTTTTAATGTTGTTTGACCTATAGGCAAATGTGATAACAAACTACCACATGCCTCTACAAAAATAATATTATACTTCTAAATATTACAAAGTTTCTTACAAAGTGGAATATTTTTAATTAGATAGTGGGCCCTACATTGAAGAGTTCCCCTATTATTCCCAAATAATTTTCATGGATTCATGGTGTTTCTCATCGACCAAACTTAAGTTGATAGTTGGATCCAAGAGATACTCATCCTCCTGGTCTACTAAGTCATAAAAATCTCTCTTATTCCTGGTCATTTCTTCTTTAATACTCCTTGCCTTAGTAATTTTCTCCTCTACAGTCAAGATCATGCCAATGACCCTATTTTTGTCATGCCCTAGATGGCCATAACTTTTGCTCTTGACCTCTTATATGACTAGGGTGACCCTGTGCTTATACTCATAATCTCCAATGATGCCTAGGGAGCTAAGTGTGGTATGATTAGTAATCATTATACCAAAAATTTATACAATCCTACCTATCAACTCTTCATCATCACTTAGGCACCTCTCTAAGTATTTTAACCATGCACTTAGACCCTAGATTTTATCCACAATTATTCCCATAATTAAATTTAGATGGGCTAAGCTAATGGTCTTGAACCCAGGAATCTAGCCCTCAACTAGTATGTTGATTAACTCTTTCATTTTGTCTCTTTAGCTTTTGTATTGGGTTAATAAGTCCTTGGATACTTCATCCTAGTGATCTAAAGGACTCCACCTTATCTTATTTTTGTCATGGGTTTGAACATGTCATGAAAAGATGTTTCAAACATCTTTATCATTTCATTAGGAACTGATAAGATAGCTTGTGTTTCCAAACTCTCCTTTCGCTTCTACAAGATTTTTATTTTTTTATATAGGCCTTTGATGCCTAATTTTAGTTTCACTAAATGGGAATCATCTAGTTCAACTATGTCTTCCTCATGGATTAGGTGTTCACCAAGTGCCTGATTTCCTACTGGAGTTAAGCCTATAAAAGTTTCAAATATTTTAAAGGTGAACTCCTCACTCTCAATCATAGTCTTCTTGGTTGTCACTCTCTCTATACCTATTATCTTTGGATTGAAATACACACTAACTAATGAGTTTGTAACTATTATAGGTTATAAGGTCTCCATCTACATGTTTGCTAAGTCTCCAAGAGTTTTTACTTGAGTACAACTTGACCCTCTTATGGTGGTGATCCTCCTTTCTTACCTTCTTTCATTAAATCCACAATCCATGGTTTAACCTCATCATAGATAGTGATGTTAACTATATAGGTCATGGCCCATGAATGTTGCAATGTTGTAATCTTTTTCATCTTCCCATAAATGAACCATTCAGGGATGGTTGGCCCATATATGGGATTATAATCACTAAATAGGTTAACCTCAATCAAAGGATGAGTGAAGGTTATACATGGCTTATTCTTTGTAACTAGGACTAATGCCAACTCAACATTCCTTTTCAGGGGTGAAACTAGAACTAAGTCCATTGTAATTTCCTTCCCCTTTTCTTGTCCTACTTCTTGGACCTAGGCCTAAAGTTCCTCAACTTATTCCTCTTCATCTAAACCATATTCCTCAACAAGTAACCTAAGTATATCTTCCACCATGTCATCAAGAGCTAGTGAATTCATGTCAATATACTCTATTTAGGTCTCTATTCTACTAGGCTAAGTTGAGGATGATGATCCTTCCCTAGGTCTCTCCTCTAATTTATTTTTCCTAGGTCCTTGTCCCATTAGTGCTTAGGGTTATTATATTTTTTGCTCTAGAGGGGACTTAGAAGAGGGTCCAGGCAACAAGTGGTACTGAAGGGGTCCCATATACCAAATCTCACCAAGAGACCTCTCATCCCTATAAATTCAAGCTTCAAGGTTAATGTTATGCTTCTTTGACCTAGCCAACACCCCTATGAAATTAGTGGCATTGATGTACATCATGTCATAAATACCAAGTCTATAATCATATGAGTAACTTATGGTTTTTGACTTCAAATGTTTAGTGACCCTATTATTAGGGTCGTATTACCTCAATTAATCCAATTATAATTCAAAGGAGTGTCTATGCTTGGAGATGACATTCACATACTCCTAATTCTATGCCAATTTTTTTTATTGTCAAAGGGAAGGGGTGAAGGATTCCTTTCCTTTTTTTCTTGCATATACCATTTATATTATTAAAAAATGGTATGTAATTTTTTGTTCTACCAATTTTATTGGCACATGGATTGATATTTTGAGGGGTTGAAATAGTGCCCCTTTTATTCTTATCACTACACAATCAGATACAACCAAATTTCCCCCATGTACTCTACATACTCCTTGAGCAAAGTCCTAAACCTTCCCATGGGGATCCTTGTAATAGCTTCTACCAAAGCTGGGTTTACATAATCACAAATGAATTTTATGTTATGTCTATACTTAAATATGTGTAACTGAGAATAATTACGGTAAATAGTATGTCTCCCATTAGGTGACCAATTATTTATGTTAGGGATCTTGGTGGTAGCCAAGAGAGCATCTAGGAGATTGAACATCATGAAAACATGGTTGATAGTTCTATTATTAATGGTTTTAAACTATTATTTGAAATAAATGTTAATCATCTCACAAATTGGTGGTGAAAGTCCCTTTTCTACCATGAAGTACACATAGGGAACCCAAATCTTATTAATATGTGTGGTGGAAGGGGCTCGAGATAACCTATTTAGTAAGGTCATGATTATCCCTATCCCTTCCCTAAATTGGGAAATTAGGATATTCCTAGTAGGTTCATGGATTACATTGGTTGTATTGAGTATCCATGGGGCAAGGAAAGTGTTCAAGTCATTCTTACTATCTCATTCTATAATTGTAGTTAAGTCTACCTGGTGCTTGCCTAGTTTGTAGTATATTTAAAATGCCAATGACAAAATGTATGGTATTTTTATAAAAGTATGATCATGGACTATCCAATCTTGTTAAAATTTTAAATCAATGAAAATGGGGGTAATCACATCAATGTAATGCAATACATTAGGTTTTACAGTAGCATAATGGAGACTAGTCATCTAGACGAAGACTAGGTCATTATATTTCTAGAGGATTGTAGCATTCTTCTACTCCTCTCTTGTAATGGATTTCATCTCCTCAATATTCCAAAAGAGATAAGACTATTTTATATTTCCTATGTTTAATTTCACAACATCAAAGTTAGTATCCTTGAAGATTCTTCCCTCATTTTTTAAAACTAGGTATAACTTTGTGTTGTTCCTTTGTTGTTTCCTTCAAGTTACCATGATTGAAAACCTTGCAAATTCCTAAATAATGGTCCTCAAGTAGCCCCTGGATTACTTTATTCTTCCTTAGATAATAATTGAACTCTTCTTGGCTTGATTGTGATTGATTTGAGTTTAAATTAGGGCTTTCTGTGGAGGCGAAGGTTAGTTTTTAGCTTTCATGGCAATGGTATCTCAGGCTTAGGTTATCATGCCTCAGATTTGATTGAGACCCCTACCTTTATACCTTTTCCTTTTTATGCCTACCAAATAATTAATTTTGTAATTTTATACTTGTGTGGCACCTACGTGGCATCTATTTGGTAGCTTTCATGTCATTTTTCATAAATTGCTTAAAGGGAATAGCCATTGTCTTTTAAATATTTATTTTGCTTCATGTCATTAGATCTTTGTTCATGGATCAATGTGGTCTATTGATCATTATCTCAGGACTTGCACATCATTGGCTATCTTTCTATTTGCCCTCATAGTTATGACACTTATCACCTTTATGGGCCTTATGGGCTCTATAATCTATTAGTGAATGTGCACTCACCATATGTTAATCACATGGGCCTTAGAGGCCTTGCTAAATAATCTCTATCGATTATGCTTTGTCTGATCATCCTTCATGATGAAGCATGGACCATTGATCATTATTTAAGTAGATGCATTCCATTGGTTGAGTGGATAAAAGGCTTTATATTTATCAAATATTTTATCTCTATCTAATTAATCTCTATGATGAAGCATATACCATTGATCTTGCAAAGTGAACACATTTTAATTAGCAACATGATATAGGAAGGGACTTAGGATAAATAATTTAGGCTAGTGTTTATTTTGTGTTAATAAAAACATCATAAATTTTAGGATAAAATATTTTAAGATAATTTTTTAGAGTACATATAAAGGGGACTTGAATAATAAGTGGTCTTAATGTAAAGCTTTAACCTAGGGTTTTATCGTGTTGATAAACATGACAAAACTTTAGGTTAAAAATATAAGCTAAGTTTTAAGGCATAGGGAATTATTGTTGACTTAAAATGTAATACATGTCTTTAGCCTAAGATTTATTGTGTTAATAAATACAATTAGAACCTTTAGGTAAAGAATTAGATTATTTCTATTACTAAAAATACTAGACCACAAGATCATTTTACAATCAGAGTTCAAAGACCCTAAGTTTTTATTTCCTAAAAATGGGGGGAGTTATACTTAATTTCAACATAAGTAATAATATTTTAGCAAAATTTCAAAGCATTTCCTTATGTCTAAGCAAAATAATCGATTAGATTAAATGTGATGGCATCACGGATGTCAATGATGGACTTGTGGGAGTGAAATGATGTTTTAGAGAACCTCAAATTTAAGTTCATGAAATCCATTATGTCCATAGATCATGGATTTTACATGATGCATCTAATCATCTGGTCCTAACCAAACATAAACCATTGATTAAGATCTGAGCACATGCATACCATTGGTCCTTATAATTAAGAAGAGGATTAAGCTAACTCAAAGATCAACATACATAGAAACTATACTAAGTCAAAGGCCTAATTCTAAAAAAGCATATAAAAATTCATCCTTTTGAATACTATTTTCATAACCTAAGATTTTAGCCTAAGGTTTAATTATATTAATAAAATAGAATAAACCTTAGGATAAAAAATTATGTTAAGTCTAAGTATTAGTGCATGGGGGCCCTTTTAACACTAAGCTCAAACATGAGAGTGTCATGTCTAAAGTACATGAGACTCCTAAGCTTTTGAATTCATTTAACCCTGGGGAGAATCTGTAGAGCATTGATCTAGATAAGGTTTGTTGAGATGGTGATACTTGTCATCCTCATAAGGTTTCTTAGGCCTTTAAAATTTAAACATTGCATATGCTCCATCAAATTGGTTTGCATGAGAATTTGTAGGACATTGATCATGATTTGAGTGGATGCATGCCATTGGTCCCATAGACCAAAGGCTTTATATTCATCAAATATTTTTTCTATGTTTGATCATTTTCCATGATGAAGAAGGAGCCATTGATCCTATAAAGAAGCAATATTCTTAGGTTAGGGCTTGGGTTGACATAAAGACTTAGGCTAATTTTTTAAAACTAAGGTCTCATTCATGTTGGTAAATGGGAATTGGGCCTTAGGACTAGGAATTTAGGCTAAGTATGTAAGAAAGAGGATCATGTGATATGATGGGGCTAAGATTGGAAGATAAAGGACCCTACACATATGAATGTTAGACTTTGTTAAAATAAAGGGAACAAAAGGTGGGAAAAGATAAAGGGACCAAGAATGATTTTAGTCTATGTTTTGGTTGTGTTAAAAATAACATGGCCAAGTCTTAGCATAAAATTAGACTTAAGTCTAAAGCAAGTTTTATAATATTCTTTCCAACTTTGTTCCTACCAACTTTGAATTTAAACCAAGTGTTTAAGCTATGGTTTTCTAAAGGAGGGTTTTAAAACAAGAATCCAAACATTTAATTATTATAGATCAAAGGCTATTAAAAGCTAAAATGAGGAAAAACTATGATAATACCAACATAATTCATTAATAATATCTTAATAATACATGAAACTTAGGACATGAGGGCCAACTATTAGAAACATTAGGTAAGTTTAAAGGAAACCCCATGAATAAATAAAACAACTCAATAGGCGTGGATGATCTTCAAATTATAATAAAGTATAAAATATCAAGATTTTAATGATAAGGTTTAAAGTAATTATAAGTGTCCCTATTTTTTATAAATCAAGATATGTTGACCTCAAAAAATGGTGAATTCTAGGGGAAACATAACAATATGTTAGAACTTATAAACTCTAGTTAAGAAAAATAACTAGGTCATTTATTCCACTTGATTAATGCCATTATCAAGTGAGTTCATGGTTTAAATAAACCTTGCACATGAAAAATTAGAATCAAACATCAAAACATAGTTATTTTGTGTGTGTGATTTGATTCCACTCACTATTTTCCATAGGATTTACAAAATAACTTCTAGGTTAGATGACTTTAATTATTAACATTGACTTGTATCATGTTTATATATTCATTAGGAACCATGAATATATTTTAGGGAAGGCTTGGGAATTTCTCTATTGCTCGATAGGCATCCAAATCCCTGATAGAGATGCCTTTGGTTTCACTCATGACTTGCTCCACTTTCATCCAAGCATCCATAGCCTTGGTGAAGATTACCAAAATCACCTTTTATTGAAAAGATTTTTATTTCGTAATAAGATCTCTTTTTTTTTTTTTTGTATTTTTGGGTCTTTTAAGATTTTAACAAAGATTAGGAACCATGCTAGCCAAGTTCTAAATATATGGTCAAGTGTATAATCCTTATTTAATCACCTATGGATGCAACCTTGATCTATGGAAAGGATGTTTGTTAAGTGAAAGAATGTATATACTTTAATAGATTAAACTTTTATTCTATATGTCCAATTCTTCTTAGAACCAAGTTTAGATCAAGACAATGTTCAAGGTCTTATGGAATGGTTAACCTATTCATGGGTCCTTACTAGTTTCTTTAAATCATAACATACAGCTCATATCTCAAATCCATAGTCAACATATATATGAGGTTCATATTAGAATTTTTAAACTTCTATATTTTCATGAAAAATAAGGAAATTTGAGTTGAATAATATCCAAAATGACTTATTGGAAGGAAGGAACAAAGAAACAAAAGAAAACACACAATAAAAAGTAACAAAGCATGGGAAAAAGGAAAGTAAACAAATATATATAGACTTATGTACAAATAAGGGATATGAAGAAACTAACTAAAGGAAACTAACTATCCTACCTACATTAACTCTAACCATCTTACATATTGACTACATGAAGACCCCAAGAGGAGTAATAGATAAGTAATGCTCAAGATACTACCCATTGGTGGGTAGTGTGAATTCTACTCCTTTTAGATATTTTAGTATTAAGGTGTGATCTCCAAGTGTATATGTAATTAAATAGGGGCTAGTCCATAGAGGTGTGAACTTGCCCTATTTTCTCTTAGGTTTAGATACTTTATCCCAAAGAATAACCAAGTCTCCCTGTCTGAATAGCTTAATCTTTGAACTCTTGTCAAACCACCTTTTTACTATACTTTAGTATCTAATAAAGTTATAAAAATATTCTTCTCATGAAAATTTCATTTTAATTATGTCCAAAAACCTTGAGTTTGTAAATTCTTGGTCTTCCTCCATGTACTCTTGCATAAATTGTAAGTTAGCAGCTTGAGTGTGATGGGGAGTATAGGCTCTTGGCCATATACCAGAAATAAAGGAGATGCTTTAAGATCTCAATTGAATCCTACTATATCTACACAAAGGGCATAATTAAGAAGCTTATTCCATTTTATAGGTGTATCTTTAGTAGACTTATTAATGTCTTTCATCAACTTTTTATTTGTTGACTTAGATACTCCATTACCTTGAGGATAATGGTTAGATGAAAACTTGAGAGCAATGTTGTTGTCATATGCAAATTCTATCATATCTATGGATATTAACAATAACTCATTATCACATACCAAAGAGACTATATTCACAAATCTAAATCATATATTTTCTCTAAAAACTTGATCACTTATTTTGTCCTACATTATTTGGTGGCTATTACTTCAATCCACCTAGTGTAATAGTTAGTAGCTATTAGAATATATTGGTGATCTCCTGATGAGTTGGAGTTGATTACCCCTAAAAGTCCAATCCCCATTAGGAAAAGGGTTTATCAATAATTATTGGTTGTAAAGGCATTGTTGCCTTTAGCTCTTTAGTGTTGAAGATCTAGCATGAGTGGCATTCTATCACATGCATATGAGCATCTTTGAAGATGGTGGGCCAATAATAACCACCCTTGAGAATATTTTGAGCTATGGTCCTCCTAGATGGATGTACACTTCCCAAGTTCTCATGAAAAGTGCTCACTATCTTAGTAGCTTCTTCCTTGGAAACACATCTTAGGTACACACATTCAAAGTTACTTTGGTAGAAGACTCTATTTTTTATAAGCTAGTGAACTACCTTAAACCTTAGAGATTTTCCCTATTCCTTGGTTAGTAATAAAAGACAAGTGTCATTACTCAAAAAGTGGATAATGGAGTCATACCAATCATTAGGTTTAAAATTATGTGATAAACTTTCATGATACTTATCTTAGGGCTGGTATTGGCAATCATTTGAATCAGACCTTGACATCTTACCAATTTTGCAATTTTCATCTCTATGTCATATTCCTGAAGAAAGAACATGCACTTACCTCTTCACTCTCCAATTTTACATTGGCTCAACATTATTTTAGTGGATAAATATGGTAAAATTACATGCACTTTGTTTCTAATAATGTAGTTCCTAAATTTCTTGATGACCTTAACTAATGCAAAAGATTTTTTATCAATTAAAGTATAGTTAAAATTAATATTTTTATAAAGTGGTGCTCATAAAAGTTATTGTATGGTCACATATTTATATTTTTTGAGTTAAAATAAGAAAAATAGTGTGGTCAAAGGAAAAGGAGTATAGGTAAAAATATTTTGAAAATTTAGGACCTATCAAGACTAGAGCTTAGATGATCACCATTTTGATGTCTTCGAAGGCCCTCTTGGACTCCTCATTCCATGAGACTTTAGCATCCTTCCCTAGCATATCTTTCAATGGTTTGATAATTTTTTAAAAACTAGAAATGAATTTTCTCATAAATTTTATATTACCAAAAAAGGATTTCAATTCATTTTTACTATCAGGACACTCTATCTTAGATATGGCTTCCACTCTTTTAGGATCTATGTAAATTTCATCTTTGGTGCTAACATGGCCTAACAATTTAACCTCAGTGACATAGAAAATGTTTTTCTTAGGGTTGATGGAAATTCCATACATTATGAACCTTTAAAATACTTGTTACAAATGCATGAAATGGTCCTTGCTATTCTTATAAAAATAGTTAGATCTTCAATGTGAATGATAATTCACTTACCAATCAAGCCTTGAAAGGCATAGTTCATGGCCCTTTGAAAAGTGGCTCTTGAATTTATCAGTCTAAAAGGAATTCTTTTGTATGCAAAGGTGTACCATGTGGTTGTAAATTTTGTCTTCATTCTATCTTTTTTATCCACTAACCCCTAATTGTACCCTGAAAATCCATCAAGAAGAGACATCATGATTGAACCAAAAACAATTTGTATTACTTGGTCACGAGAGGGAAGAGGATAATTATCCTTTTTAAATGATCTATTTATATTTATAAAATTATTACATAGCCTAATTTCACCATTATTTTTCCTAATTGGTAATAAATTGGAAACCCAAGTAAAGTGAGTAATGGGAAACACAATTCTATCATCTAACAACCTCTTGACTTCTTTGAAAATCATATGTTCTACGACTAGATTCACAATCCTTTACTTCTACCTGAAAGGATTTCAATTCTCCTTAAGAGGTATAGTATGGGTGATGACTCTTGGACAAAAATATTCAAGTCATCATATGACCAAGTTATCATATCTTTTTATTTTGTCAGTAGCTCCTTCACTTTCTTATTTTCAATACTAGTGTAGGTTTTTCCAATGTTGACTAGTTAAGGTTAATATTGAGGTCCAAGATCATTTGCATTGTAATCCTCTCCACTAGATTTGGGAATCTTAATATCTTTAGATAGATTTTATTGATCAAATATTCTTTCCAATGCAATCATCCCCTTGAGGATCTTATTATCATTTAACTTAATAGCTTTTCCATCAAACTTGCTCTTAAAGGTGGTCTCACAAACTTCATCAATGATCTTATCCTTAAATTCTCTTGAATTAGTCATGAAGTTCAAGGTTTTTTGGACATAATTAAAGACCTATAGATGGTTTACATTTTCTAGGATAGAAGGGCAAGGTATCAACTCAATTCTAAAGTTTGGTGAATCTTGGTCAGGCACAAGATTATCTAAAATAGAGGTTAGCTCATCAACAAAATTATTTTCCTCCATAGGGATAGAAATAACATTGAAGGCACCAAAATATTCCACTAGATCCTAGACTCTAAATTTGTAACTCTTAAGGTATGCAAATTTGCACTGATACTTGATTTTTACTAGATTTACTAATAGTTCTAAATCACCATAAAGTATTATTTCCTTAACTTTGTTTTTGATGGAAAATTATTGACCTAAGATGAGAGACTAATATTATACAAGGGTTATTGGCTCAAGGAAACTAGAGTATATAAGAAGCATGATATTTACTACCATTAGGGTTAGTAAGAACAATGCCTACCCTGAATCCAACTTTACACATAACCCCATCAAAATATAGTTTCCATAACCCATACACATCATTAGAAGCTTTAGGATCATGTACATTGTTAGTTTGTAAGGTGAAAATTACTAAAACAAAATTAATTATGTTGACTCTTTCATTGATATCATTATATTCAGTGATCATGTGTTTCATTATAGGATCCCTTTCAACTCTGATTTGGTTTGGAACTCATTTCCAAGGTAGTCATAGGTGTGAATAGTCTATGGACATATATCTATTTAGATCCTTTTGTCATTTCTAGGATTAAAATTAGTCCATATGCATCAAGGATATCTACCACTTGGATATCTATAAATTATTGGACTCTTGGCTTAGAATCTAGTTGTATGTGTAAATTTAAAAATTATCTAACCACCTTGAGCCTAGACTTATCTAATTGGGTGACAACCCTATCAAACTAAATGTGAGTTAAACCAAGTCGCTTACAAACACTTATAGGCATGATATTTGTAGAGGCACCGAAATCCAATAAACAATTAGGTTTCTAGCAATAGATCCCTTTGATATGTGATTTGTGTTAGTTCATGCAAGGTAATATTATATTTAATTTTATTCATGTCCTCTACAATTTTATAACCAGTCCTAATGGAAGAATTAGAAGTATCATTACTAAGATTAGAATTACTTCCATTTGAAGGTTTTGGATTATTATCTGAAGTGGTATCTAGAGGAGTACCAAACTTGTTAAGAGGAATAGAAGTAGTCAAGGGATGAATATATTTTTTGTTCCTTATAGGATATGTATTCTTTAGGAACTTATATAAGGTGTTAAATTCTTTAGGAACATCATTAAGTTCATTTTATTCTTGGAAGGGGAAATCAAACATTTCCACCATGAAGGTCTGGTTAATAAACGTAGATTTTGAAGTACTTTCACTATTTTATTTGTTAGTTACTACCTAAAAAGTGTCCAAATATTCTTCAAATGCTTCAAAATATTTTCATAATTCAATTCATTTAATCTCACCATTTTTAACAATACAATCGACTCTACAGTAATTAGGCAAAGCAACATCAATAAGATTAATATCCATAGTCCCTTTTTAGAAGATGGTTCACTATTATTATTATTATTGTGGAAGCTATAATTATTTAACATATTATTTGGCCTATTCAATATTTGGAAAGAGAAGTTCCTACTAGAATTTTCTCTAGTATTAACAACTTATTTTTTAGCTAAAAGAAGTCAATGCTCAATTTTTGGACCATTTTCAGAATGGAGTCATTATCATTTTTGGGGGTTTCTAAATTATGAACCTCATTTTTATTGGTAAAAGTGGGTATTATTAAGGACCTTTGATCATTTTCATTAAATCAATTATTATTAGGGTGATTAAAGAACCCCAAATTTTGGTTAAGATCAACATGTCTTAAGGGAAATTGGTTTAAATTATGGAGCTAGTTGAGAGTAGGCACATTCTGATTATTATTAGGAAACACATTCAAGGTAGGAATATATAGATTGGCATTGGGAATAGAGTAGGCCATCTATCCTTGAGTTTGAATTTGGTCATTAATAATCGTAGCCTTAATATAGGATAAATATAGTGTGTTCATAAGACCTACAACTCTCTTTATGAATACTAAAGTCATGGAATCAAGAGCATCCTTGTAGATTTCTAAGGATAATGCTTGATTAGGTTTATAAGGGTAAATGGTTCTGATGTACATATTTTATAACCTAGAATTAAAATCTCTTATAGGTTCATTGGTATCCATTTTTAGGGTGGTAAAGTATTGGTACAGGACACAAGGGCTACTAATTTTGCCAAATTGGTCAATGAAAATGTTATTGAATTCATCCTAGGTGGTAATACAATTGTTAGGCAGGTTTAGGAACCATCCATATGTAACATAATTAAATTTTAAATGAAAAAACATACATGTTACATCCTCCTGAGTGAAATTTAGTAATATTAATACAACCTTGAAGGATTTAACATGTTCTTCTACTATCACAATACCACTAGGACTAAAATTTGGCAAATATTTTTCTAGATTGTGAGGAAGGTCATGAACCACACCTTGGACATTAATAAGATAGATTCATAACCAAACCATACATTTATGAAGGTTAAATGTAGGAGTACCTTAGAGTGGTGAAGTTGGTAAAGACTTTGAATGTCTGTCTACCTTCATCTTTCTTGGATTTCTTGTGGATGTCTAATTCTAGTAGAGATTCTTTTGTTTCAGAATTTAATCTTGTCTAGATTCTTGGTCATTCTAGCTTTAAGAATTTGGATCCTATTTGAAATACAATGTGTCAAATCAACCTTTACAAATAATGGGGCTTAGATCTGCACATTAAGCAAATTTTCCAAAGATTCATACAAAGAACAAGAAAGGACATCAACCTTTAACTAAGTTAGCTCAAATATATGTCCAATTACATAACTATGATCTAAATATATTGATTTAAGTTTAGATAAACTTAGATTCATAAAATGTCTACCAATATTTTATCAAAACATTTTATTCTAACCTTAAATACTTTGGATCTTTAGAGTTTAAGCTATCTTTACCAAAATTACATATCTATCCTTACAGACTCTTGATTTTTGTCAAAAGGAAACACAAATATGGGTTATAGACCATAAATATTAGTGATATTTACACTTTTGAGAAAATAATTTTCCAAATACATAAGGATAACACCAATCATTGATCAAAACACACCAAAATTAGCAAAGATCTTGTAAATTTGCATGCCCTCCTTCTACCACTAGTGGAAGCCTTGCTTGTTGATGCCTCTAGATGTATCACAAGTGTTCTTAGTGTCTAAAAAACACTTCTCATTTTAGAATTTAGGGAATTCAAAGCATGAGCAATAGGTTATGGTAATCTGGTTACCTATGGTGAAATAGGGGTAGAGTAAAAAATTATTCCATAATATTTATATTGATTCATGGTTGGTAGCCACCATGGCCAAATTTAGTGAAATACAAAATATATATGTTATTATCATTGAATCTATTATCAAATTCTAAACTAAATCTTAATTTAAATGAATATTTATAGTGAATATTAAACTAGAGTGATTTGGTCAAAAAAAGAAGAAAAAGGAAGGGTATGGTAGAGATAAGATGTTTTGATCTTTAGTCTAAATACTATGACAATGTTCATATTTTATCAAGACACCAATTTAAACCAATACATGACATGAAATAGCTTTAGCATAAATTTTACCATGTACTAGGCAATTATTTAAGGAAAGGATAAAAAAATGCAAATATGAAACTAGATTCAATTTAAAGATTTACTTCATAGGAAAATTTCATTCACACATCTACAAGGGAAGTAAGAGAAATGAAATGAACCTAAGATATTTCAATTAACTTATCATAATCATGAATTAACATCTCTACATTCACATATGTATATCAAGAATCAATGAAAACCATTCAAATTTGAACTATAAATAGATAAATGAGAGAAAAGCCATATAAATATTGACATAAATAAATTTGGACAAAATTCTCAATGTTACTTGTATTAAATGATCTGAGTATACAAAATAGTTTTTTTTCTCTAAAAACTCTCTCCCCTTACAAAATGGTGAATTACTTCTTATAGAAGGATAATGTAGTACACTAGTCAGTCATGAGATTAAAAATGTACAAAGTCAAGGATAGATGTCCCTTTACTAAATTTTAGAATACATTCCTTTTTCTAAAATGGGCTGACCTATAGGCAAATGTGCTAATAGAATACCACATGCCTTTACAAAAAGAATATTCTATTTTTGAATATTTAAATTTTTATTGCAAAGTGGAATGTTGTTAGTTAGTTAGTTAGCCCTACATTAAAGATCTCTCCTGCTATTCTTAAAGAATCTTCATGGCTTTGTGGTGCTACTCATCAACTATCCTAAAGTTGGTAGCTATCTCCAAGAGATACTCATCCTCCTCGTCTACTAAGTCATCAAAATCTCTATCATTCCTAGCCATTGCTTCTTTGATACTCTTCACCTCAATAATTTTCTCCTCTATAGTTAACATCATGCCCTTGACCCTACTGTTGTCATTCCCAAGCTAGCCTTGAATTTTTATCCTAACCTCTTACATAACCATGGTGACCCTATTCTTATAATCATCATCTCGAATGATTCATAGGTAGTTATGTGTGGCAGGATTAGTAATCATTATACCAAGAATTTATTCAATCCTACCTATCAACTTTTCATCATCCCTTAGGTGTCTCTCCAAGTATTTTAACCATGCACTTAGACCCTATATTTTTTCCATAATTATTACAATAAATTAATTTAGATGGGCCAAAGTAATGGTCCTAAACTTGAGAATCTAGCCCTCAAATAGTATGTTGATTAACTCTTTCATTTTATCTCTTGAAATTTATTATTGGGCTAATAATCTCTTGGCTACTTCATCTTGGTGAGCTAAAGGACTCTACCTTGTCTTCATTTATTTCAAATATTTTAACATGCCATGGAAATATGATTCAAGAATCTTTATCATTTCATCAATATCTAACAAGATAACATGTGTTTCTAGATTTTCCTTTTGCTTCTACAAATTTTCTATCATTTTATATAAGCCTTTGATGCCTAATTTTAGTTGGTCTAACTAGGCATTAGCTAGTCGAATAATGTCTTCCTCATCGATTGGGTGTTCACCAAGCTCTTGACCACCTACTAGAGTTAAGCCTACAAAAGGTTCAACCCTTTGAAAGGTGAACTCATCACTCTAAACCATGGTCTTCTTGGTTTTCACTCTCTCCAAACCTACTATCTCTAGATTGAACTGTATATTGACTAATGACTCTATAACTTTTGGAGGTTCTAAGGTCTCCATCTACATGATACCTAATGCTCTAAGAGTTTCTACCTGATTATTACTTAACCCTCCTATGGTGGTCATCTTAATTTCCTCTTATTCCTTCATTAAATCCATAATCCATGGATTTACCTCATCATGCATAGTGATTTTAAATATTTTGGTCATGGCCCATGAATGCTACAATGTTGGAATATTTTATATCTTCCCATAAATGAACCATTTTGGGATTATTGTCCCATAGATGGGATTATCATCAATAAAAATGTTAACCTCACTCAAAGTATGATTTAATGTTAGTCTTGGATTCTTCTTTATAACTAGGACTAATGCCAACTCAGCCTTCCATTTGAAGGGTGCAACTAGAACTAGCTCCATTAAAATTTCCTTCCCCTATTCTTATCCTACTTCCTTGCTTGGCCCTAAATTTCATCAAATTTTTCTTATTCATGTCATCCATATGATTAATCAAGTGCCTTAAGTACATCATCCACCATATCATCAAGAGCTAGTGCAATCATGTCAATATGATCTATTGAGGACACTGGTCTACCAGGCTAAGTTGAGGATGATGGTCCTTCCCTAGGTCTCTCCAATTTTTATTTCCTAGGAGATTTTGCCATTAGTTTTTGGTTTTTTTGTATTGGTTTCTTTGGAAGGAGCCTAAATGAGGATCTAGGAAATAAGTGGTATTGTAGGGGTCCTATCTACCAAATCTCACCAAGAGGCTTGTCATCCCTAGCCACTCTAGCTTAAATCTTAATGTTATGATTCTTTAACTTGGTGAACACCTATATGAAATTGGTGGAGCTGATGCACATCATTTCATAAACACCAAGTTTGTACTCATAGGGGTAACTCATTGTTTTTGACTTAAAATGTTTAGTGACCCTATTATGATGGTCATATTACCTTAGTTCATCGAATTGTAAATTAAAAGAGTCTCTATTCTTGGGGATGGAATTCATATGCTCCCAATTTTATAACATAGTTCTCCTGATGGTCAAATGTAAGGGTTGAAGGAGTACCTCCTTTTTCTTCATTCATACACCATTTATACTATTGAAAAGTTACTATACAATTTTTTATTCTTCCAATTTGGTTGGCACATGGACTTGTAGTTTGAGGGGTTAAACTAATGCCTCTTATGTTCTTATCATTATGAAATATATATATAACTAGATGTCCCACATTAACTCTACATAATTCTTGACCAAAGGGATGACTCACCCCATGGGGATCCTTGTAATAAATTCTACCAAAATTGGGCATGCACAATCATAAATGAATTGTATGTTTTGTCTATAATTTAATATGTGTAACTTGGAATAATTATGGGAAATGGTGTATCTCACATTAGGTGACCAATTATTTATGTTAGGGATCTTGATGATGGCTAAGAAGGAATTTAGAAGATATGACATTATGAAAAAGTGGTTGTTGGTTTTCTTTTTAATGACTATAAACTATTGTTTCAACAAATGTTAATCATCTCACCAATTAGGGGTGTGATTCCCTTTTATACCATGAAGTATACATAGTGCATCCATATATTATTAACATGTGTGGTGAAAGGGGCTCCAAATAACCTATTCAACAAGCTCATGATTATTATGATCCCTTCCCTAAATTAAGAAATTGGGATCATCCCAATGGGTTCATGAATTACATGAGTTCTAATGAGAAACCATGGGGTAAGGATAGTGTTCAAGTCATTATTAATTGTCCATGCTCTAATTATAGGTATGTCTACCTGGGGCTTGCATAGTTTTTAGTAGCTTTCAAATTTTAGGGGGGGAATGTATGCTATTTTTTTGAAAGTATGCTCGTGGACTATCCAATCTTGCTAAACTTTAAAATCAATGAAAATGGGGGGAATCATATCAATTCAATACAATACCTCAAGTATTATAGTACCATAGTGTATATTGGTCATCTGGATGGAGACTAGGTGTTAAATGTAGAGCCCATTTAAAAACCCCTAAGTTTAAAATAATATATATTGCACATTTTTAACATGTAATTTTTACTTTCACAAATGGTGGGGCACATTTTTTATTGTTCCAACAACTTTCCACATTTGTGGCATGTTTCATGGATATGTGGGAATGATTTAAGGTGGTTGAGAGAAATAGGGGATTATCTTTATCCCAGTTGGTTGTAACCTCCCTTATTTATTGCCATTTTGTTGGGGATATTATTATCTCTAAGGTATGGCACACTTTTTGAGGGATTTTGGAAAGTATAAATAGGGGTGAGGGGGAACACATTATGCATTGAATTTTGTATTTCATTTTTGAGCTTTTTATTCTCTCTTCGGTTGGTGTGATCAGGTTTGAGGTGTAGTTTAGCATCTCAAGAATTCTAGTCTGAATTTGGGTTGGAGAAAGTTATCTCTATGAGAGGTTTCTTTTTAGAGTTGTCTTGTACTTTTGTTTATAATATTATACAAAGTTTCTTGATGGACGTAGCCCACATTAGGTGAACCAAGTTATATTAGTGTTATGTGTATATTTTATTAGATCTAAATTTTCTTTCATATGTGTCTACTACTATGATTTTGAGGAATGAATTCCATATTACATGTTATTGCATAATTAATCACTTATTGCTAACAATTGGTATCAAAGCTAGCTTTAGTGGTTTTGCTAAAGTGGTGAATCATAGGGAAAGATATTATCTTGAGTGGGAACTATGATAGATAATGGTAGATCTAGATTTTAAAAATTCAATGGGTAGAATTTAAAACTATCAAATATGTAGATGGAGGATTGCTTATTTCATAAGGATCTTCATCAC
This sequence comes from Torreya grandis, assembly GCA_037957365.1. Taxonomy (NCBI): domain Eukaryota; kingdom Viridiplantae; phylum Streptophyta; class Pinopsida; order Cupressales; family Taxaceae; genus Torreya; species Torreya grandis. Next base: position 37,310 of record JARHVA010010149.1, read on the forward strand.
CCTTTAATGGGGAAAGCAGGACAACATTCAGGTATGGATAAGGTAGATTAGAATTTTCTCAATAGGAAAGCATTAGTAGCCATACGGTTGTGATTTGCATCTTTAGTTGCTTTAAATATTTGAGTTGATGACTGTATTTGGTCTGATGAAGAAATTAGGGGAGTTATGTAAAAAACCCTTTTCCTTTAATAAAATATTTTTGATGAAAAGGTTATTTAATATGACCATGTTTGAAAATGGTTCTATATTTGATCATTTGAATGATTTTAATATGGTTTTGAGTATACTAACTTTTGTTGGTATTAAATTTGAAGATGAAGTTAAAGATTTTTTGATTTTGTGCTCCTTACCTAATAATTGGAATAGCCTAGTTATGGTTTTTAGTAATGTCATCCCTGCTAAGGGAAGTTTAAAGTTTGAAGATTGTATAGGTGTGATTATTAACAAGGATATGTGAAGGAAGAGCATCAGGGAATCATCTTCAAAGAATGTTTTGACAGTAGAGACTAGAGGGAGACAAAAGGATAAAATAAAATAAAACCATAAAAATTCAAAGGGTCAGAGAAGATCTAAGTCTATAGTTAAGATGGTGTGTTGGCACTATGCGAAAAGTGGACACACAAAGAATAAATGTTGGTAACTTTGGGACAAGAAGACCAAACATGCAGAGATGAAGGAGGTAAATATTATAATAGGTATTGTTAGTCAGGATGATTTAATTCTTTCCATAGATAATGTTTTTGAATCTTGGGTATTAGATTTAGGGGCTTCTTTTCATGCCACCCCACATAAACATCATTTTATTGATTATGTTCAAGGATATTTTGGACATGTTTATCTTGGTGATGATGAACCATGAAATATAGTAGGGAAAAGTTGTGTTCAAGTGAATATGTATCATGAGAACACATGGATACTAAATGATGTCAGACATATCCCATATTTAAGGAAGAATTTAATATCACATAGGTATTTGGATAGTGAGGGTTATTTGGTGATGTTTACAATAGACTCTTGGAAAGTTAACAAATGTGATGTTGTGGTTACAAGAGGAAATAAATTTGGCACTTTGTATATGACTAGTATTGTTAATGACTATAATTAAGTTGTTGTTGATGGAGATGTAACTTTGTGGTACTATAGGATCAGTCATATGAGATAGAAGGGCATGGAAATCTTGAAAGATAAGTTTCTTAGATTGAAATAGGTTTATTTAGACTTTTGTTATGATTGTGTATATGAGAAGTAGAAGTGAGTTAAGTTCTTGAGGGTTGGAAACATGAATGAGAATAAGTTGGAGTTGGTTCACTCAGATGTATGGGGGCAGCTCAGGTATCTTCCATTGGTGGTTCAAATTATTATGTTACATTTATTGATGATGAAACTACAAAAGTTTAGGTTTTTTACATTAAGAATAAATGTGATGTGTTTGAAACATTGAAGAGATGGAAAGAGTTGGTTGGGAATGAAATAGGTCTCAAGTTGAAATGTATTAGGTTGAACAATATAAGTGAATATTGTAGCAAAGAATTTGATGATTATCATTATTGATGATTAATATTCACATAATGGAATTTATAGGAAAAGGATGGATCTAAGGATGACATAAGATAATTGAGTGTCAGAGAGGATGAATAGGAAAATCATGGAGCATGCTAGGAACATGAGGTTGCATGCAGAGCTACCCCTAATGTTTTAGGTATAAGCAGTTAGCATAGTAGTATATATGATTAATAGAGGAACCTTTATGCCTTTGGATGGAGGCATACCTAAAGAAGCTTGGTCTAGAAAGAAAGATAATTATTATTTTATTAGGGTCTTTGGATAAGAGGTATTTATTCATGTTGCCAAAAAAGATAGGACCAAGTTAGAGGCTAAGTCTAAGAGATGTGCCTTTATTAGTTATGGTGAGGATGAATTTCGTTTCTAGGTTTGGAGTCTTAGAGATAAGAAAATATGTTGGTCTATGGATGTTGTCTTTAAATAAAAAGTCATGTATAAGGATTAGTTAAAAGAATAGGAACAAAAAGAGTATATAGTGTTAGATGATATTATGAATGGTATGGTGTCCAAGGAGACTATTTAGGAACCTCCTACACAGGAACCCCAAACTCCTATAATAATAAGGTCTTCTAGGGTAAGAAGAGATCCTAAATTTTTTTCCCCATCTTTGATTTAATTGTTACTTACTAATAGTGGAGAAATAAAATGTTTTTAAGAAGCAATGCAAGTGAATGCTTGGAAGAAGTGGGAGCAAGCCATGGAAGAGGAACATAGTTCTATCATGGAAAACCGGATGTGGGATTTGGTACAGCTACCCAAGGGAAAGAGAGAGTTGTAAAACACGTGGGTATATAAAATCAAAGATGAGGATGGAGGAAGGAAAAGGTAAAAGGCCTAGTTTGTGGTCAAGGGCTTTAAACATAAGGAAGGTATTGAAATTAATGAGATTTTTCCTCCTATTGTTAAGATGACTTATATTAGAACTATGATTGGTATAGTTACAGTAGAGGATTTTCACTTAGAATAATTAGATGTGATGATTATGCTCCTTCATGGTGATTTAGAGGAGGAATTATATATGGAGCAGCAATAGGGTTATGAGGTCAAAGGAAATGAGAAATTGGTGTGAAAACTAAAGAAGAGCTTGTATGGCCTGAAATAAGATCCATAACAATCGTATAAGAAGTTTGACATTTTTATGTTGGAATAGGGTTACTTTAGGTGTCATTATAACCATTACATGTATGTCAAGATATTTTAGAATGGTAATTATATTAGCCTACACTTATATGTAGATGACATTCTAGTTTTAGGAAAGAACATGTAATAGATTCAAGTACTCAAAAAGTAGCTTAGTGATTCTTTTTTTATGAAGGATTTGGGTGCATCAAATAAAATCATTGGTATAAGGATAACTTAGGACATGAAGGAGAGGAAGTTGATCTTATCCCAAGAAGAGTACATGAATAAACTTTTAGAGAGATTTAGTATGTAGGATACTAAGCCAATTGAGACTCCTTTGGTAGGCCATTTTAGATTATCAAAGGTGCAATATCCCAAGATAGAAGAAGAAAAGATAAATATGTCTAAGGTACTTTACTTATCGGTAGTTGGTATGCTAATGTATGATATGGTTTGTAGTAGCCCAGATATTGCCCATGTAGTGGGAGTAGTAAGTAGGTACATGAGTAATCGAGGTTATGACCATTAGTAAGTAGTAAAGTGGATTATTCAATATTTGAGATGAACCATGGGTACAAAATTGTGTTTTGGTGGATCAAACTCCACTTTACATGGCTAGGTGGACTTGAATATAGCTGGGGATATTGATAGTAGGAGTATAATGTGTTATGTATTTACTATTAGGGATACACTAGTTAGTTGGATTTCTTGGATACATAAGGTTGTAGCTTTATAAACCATAGAGGTTGAGTATGTTATTGTTAAATAGGCTAGTATGTAGATGAATTGTTTACAATAGTTAATTAATGATTTGGGGTATTAGTAAGAAGTTAGGGGATTACATAGTGATAGAAATAATTCTATATATTTAGCCAAGAACTCTGCTTCCCACTCAAGGATGAAACACATATAGTTATAGTATCATTTCATTAGGACAACTTTGGAGGAAACATGGTGAAGCTAGAGAAGATACATATAAGCCAATATCCTATGGATATGTTGACAAAGGTAGTAACATTAGAGAATTTGAGGTTATGTTCAACTTTGGTTAGTATTCATGAAGATCATGGAGGAGTGTTAAATTTTTTTCAAGGAGAAATGAACTCCAAGTGGAAGATTATTAAATGTGGAGCCCATTTCAACACCCCTAAGGTTAAAATAAAATTAATGGGCATTTTTAACGTGTAATGTTTACCTTCATAAATGGTGGGGTGTATTTTTGAGTGTTCAAACCACTTCACACATTTTCGGCATGTTTTATAGGGATGTGGGCATGATTTAAGGTGGTTTAGAGAATCAAGGGATTATCTTTATCGTAGTGGGTTATAACCTCCCTTATTTGTTTCCCTTTTGGTGGGTATATGCTTATCTCCAAGGTATGGTGCATTTTTCAAGGGCTTTTTGAAAGTATAAATAGGGGTGAGGGGGAACACATTATTCATTGAATTTTGCATTTCATTTTTGAGCTTTGTATTCTCTCTTCAGTTGCTGTGATTGGGTTTGAGGTGCGGTTTAGCATCTCAAGAATTTTGGTGTGAATTAAGGTTGGAGAAAGTTATCTCTATGCAAATTTTATTGTTGAGAGTTGTCTTATACTCTTGTTTATAATATTTTAGAGATATTCTTGGTGGATGTATCACATATTGGGTGAACCATGTTATATTGGTGTTATGTGTGTATTTGCTTAGATCTGAATTTTCTTTCATGTCTCTATTACTATGATTTTGAGGAATGAATTTTGTGTTGCATGTTATTACATAATTAATGACTTATTAATAATATTAGGTCATTGTATCTCTAGAATATCATATCATTATGTTGCTTCTCTCTTGTAATGGCTTACATATCCTTAATAGTCCAAAAGAGCTCAAACCAATTTCTAATCCCTATGTTTAATGTCTTAGCATCAAAGTTAGTATCCCTAAAGATCCTTCCCTCATCTTAAGCTAGGTATAACTCTATGTCATCCTTTTTTTGTTAACTCTAAGCTACCATGATTGAGAAGATTTCAAATTTATCACTAATGGTCCTCAAGTATCCCTTGGATTAATTTTTTATTTCTTATATAATAGTTAAACTCTTCCTAGATCAACTATGATTGATTTGAGTTCAAATTAGGGATTTATAAGGCAGTTAGGGCTAGTTTGTAGATTTAATGGTGATGATAGCTTCAGCTTAGGATTATTCATGCCTCAAATTTGATTAAGACCCTTGCCCTTATACATTTGCCTTTTCATGCAAACCAAATATTTAATTTTGTCATTTTATGCTTTTGTGGCACCTAGATGGTATCTATTTGTTAGATTTCACAACATTTTTTATAAATAATTTAAAGATAATAGTCATTATCTTTTAAATATTTCTTTTCTTTTACTCCATGTAATCTTTGCTTATTGATCAACATGAGCCATCGATCATGATCTTGGGGCTTGCACATTATTGGTTGTCTTTGTGTTGGGCATCATGGTTGTGCCACTTGGCACCGTTATGGGACTTCTAAACTTTACATTCCATTAGTGAACATTCACTTACCATGTGTCAATCCCATGGACCTTTGGGGTCTAATTGAATAGTCTCTATCAATCATGTTCCATTTGATCATCCTCCATGATGAAGCACAAACCATCAATCAATATATAAATGGATGCATGCCATTGGTCTAGTGGATCAATGGCTTTAAATTCATTAGATCTTTTTACTATCTGATTAATATCTTTGATGAAGCATATGTTATTGATCCTAAAACTTAAATGCACTTTAATTAGTGACAAGATATAGGAAGGACCTTAGGCTAAATAATTTAGGCTAGAGTTTATTTTGTGTTAATAAACACATCATAAACTTTAGACTAAAATATTTTAAGTGAAGTTTTTCAAGCACATATAAAGGGGACCAAATAATAAGTGGTCTTAATGTAAAGTTCTAACCTAGTGTTTTATCATGTTGATGAACACAGTGAAAATTTAGGTAAAAAATTTAAGCTATGCTTTAAGGCATATGGACTTCTTGTTAAACTAAAACATAATACAAGTCTTTATCCTAAGGTTTATTCTGTTAACAAATACAATTGGAACCTTAAGGTAAGGACTTAGATTAAGTCTATTGCTACAAATATTAGACCAGAAGATCATTTTATCACCAAATTTCAAAGACCATAAGTTTTTATTTCCCAAAAAAGGTAAGGGAGTCCTATTGAATTATAACATAAGTAATAATATTTTAGCAACATTTCAAAGCATATACTTATGTCTTAGAAAAATAATCAACAATATTAAATTTGATGTCCTCAAAAACATAAATGATGTCTTTGTGAGCATGAAATGACATTCATGAGAATGTCAAATCTAAGTTTATAAAGTCGATTAGATCCATATATCATGGATTTAACACACTCTATCAGATCATTTGGTCTCAACCAAAAGTAGACCCTTGATTAAGATCTGAGTACATGCATACCATTGGTCCCTACAATTATGAAGAGGATTAAGATAGCTCATAGATAAATACACATCAAAATTAGGGTAAGTAAAAGGCCTAAGTCTAAAAAAACATAATAAAATGGGTCCTTTTAAATACTATTATCATAACCTAAGGTTTTAGCCTATGTTTTCATTATTTTAAGAAAATACAATAAACCTTATGATAAATACTTAGGTTAAGTCTAAGTATTAGTGCATGGGGCCCTTTTAACACTGAGTTTAAATACAAGATTTACATGTGGTGAGTCCATGAGACTCTTGAGATTTTGACTTTTTTTGACCCTAGTGAGGGTCTACGAAGTGTTGATTTAGATCTGGGTTCTCAAGAAGGTGACACTTGTCATCATCATGGGGTTTCTTAAGCCTTTGACATTTCAAGTTTTCATACACTCCATAGGATTGGTTTGCACAAACAACCATGGGCCCTTAATCATGATTTGAGTAGATGCATGCCATTGGTTTGATAGATCAAAGGCTTTAGATTCATTGAATCTTGTTCTCCATCTGATCATTTTTTGTGATGAAGCAAGAGTCATTGATTTTTAAAGGAGAAAAAATGCTTAAGTTAAGGCTCAGGTTGACATAAGGGCTTAGGCTAAATTTTTATGACTAAGGTCTCGTTCATGTTGATAAATATGAATAGGGCCTTATGACTAATAATTTAAGATAAGTATGTAACAAAGAGGATCATGTGATACGATGGGGCCAAGATAAGAAGATAAAGGACCCTGTATATATGAATATTAAACTTTGTTAAAATAATGGGAACAAAAAGGGGGAAAACATAAAGGGACCAAGCATGATTTTAGTCTAAGGTTTGATCATGTTAAAAAAACATGGCCAAGCCTTAGCATAAAAGTAGGCTTAAGTCTAAAGCAAGTTTTAGAATATTCCCACCAAATTTATTCCTATCAACTTTGAATTTGAACTAAGGGTTTAAGATAGGGTTATTTTAAGGAGGGTTTCAAAACATGAATCCAAATGTGAGATATTATAGACCAAAGGCTATTAAAATCTAGAATGAGGATAAACTATTAAAATCCCAACATGATTCATTAATAAGAACTACATGCAACCTGCAAGTTAAGACATGATGCCCAAATATTAGTGACATTAAGAAAGGTTAAAGTAGAACCGATGAAGAAATGGACCAAATCAATAGGCATGGATGATATTCAAATTTTAATAAAGTGCAAAATATCAAGATTTCAGTGTTAAGGCTGAAACTATATCAAGAGGGTCATTTTTTTTATAAATGGGTGTATATTGACCTTAGCACATAATTAAATTAAAGTAATTATGCATTTATTTTTATTACATGGTGTGTGTTGGGTTCATTATCAAATCTCTACATTTCTAAAATTTTCATCTTTTACACCCTCCCTGATTATAATCTCCCTCTATATCTATCTAGATAGTGGAATTTATTATGCATACACCTCACAAATGCTAATTGAGTTAGCCTGCAATAATGATAACTAATAAAAATGTTGATAAAACATAATAATACTGAACAAGCATAATCTACATGAATTTTAAACTCATGTACAACTAATAAATCAAGTAATGAGTTACACACAAATAATCATTATATGTTTGTTCATACATTGTCACAATAAAAATAGTTTTCTACAATAGTAATTAAACAACATTAACCCCATTAATATTTGTTTAAAAAACAAATCAAGTTTATTGAGAAAATTAGGATGTAACAAAAATTGAGGTAGAATCTAGATTGAGTGTCATAAGTAGGATCCCAATATTATAACTCATCTTGGATAGTAGATCTATAACTGGAAAGTAGTTCCATTATTGGAAATGTGGCAATAGTGTCTTGATATTTATAGTAGTGTCATCTATGCAAGACTATCTTGATATTTTAGGTACACCTGTATGTAGGTATCTAAGGTCTATTATTGAATGCGTGGGTTTTGAAACCTTATATTTTTCTTATAATGATTTATTTTGTGATCAAAACCTAATATTCCATGTTGTTAGGTCATCTAATTGATATGAACTTAAAAATATGTTTGTCAGTAGGGTAGGCTAGACATCCTCGACACCCTATTATGTTGAGATTTGTTTACATACCAATACTCCAAGGAATAATTAAGCTTTATATAGTTCTCTCCACCTAAGCATTGGTGAAAGTGCAAATGAAGATAGTATGATTTTTGCCTTAAGTTCCCCGAATGTGCTTGAGACTTTAATTTTGGGTAATCTAAGCGTAAGAATGTTGTATATGGTAGTATGTAAAAGTATGGTAAGATAATAATTAATAACCTTAATTATGCACAACTTGTTCTCAATTTGAATGTGTATTTTAAATTTTATTTCCATCTAGTGGTTAGAGGTATAAAATTCATGAATATATACCATTATGTTTCTTTTGTGAGTGATAAAAGAGGACTAAACTGATCCTAAAAAGTTTTATGTTTGAAAAGATATCCATTTGGTAAAAACAGAGGGAAAGGACATTATCAATTTTTTTTGGACACTAGATCCATGTGGAGCTAGTGTCCTTATTATGGACCTAGTGTCCAAGTGGAATAATACTAGGCACAAAGGGACATGATCTATAAATGAGGGTTTGGGACTACTTTAATAATGACTAGAGAGGCCTATGGCCTACATGAAGGATGGATAAGTGTGACAATAAGATCTAGGATAGGTCTAGGGCTAAGGTATGGATAAGTAGTCTCAATTAGAACTCTGAGCACTCAAATACCTATTTTAGGTGATTATAATGAGACATACTAAAATTTAGTTGAGTTCCCACTATTGAATTTAAATTCTACCAAAATATAGAAATCATCTTAGGATCCCTATTTAACATAATATTTTTATGAAACCCATGCAACCTATAAATTTATTTTACAAACCTCTTGGAAAGCATATGTGCATCATCATTTATATTATCAATAATACATTTAGATAACTTTGTTAGTTTATCCACATCTACAAAGATCATATCATGATGATTACTATACATATGAAAACCTTGGGCAAACTCTATACTAATTACTTATGATTTCCTTTCAAGTACGAGATGTGGGTATAAAAACCTAGTTGGATTCATGTGTTTACCCTTGAATCACTAAGAATACAAACATCTAGACACAAATTTGTTTTCATCCTTCTCTATTTGTTTACATAAATACAAAGTTTTTAACTCTACTACCAGCTTAGTCACTCTAGAATGCCCTAGATATGAAACATTCAATAATTCTTTTAGCACAATATTCCTCAAATTTTCCTTATTGGGCACATATATCCTATTATGGTACATTAAAATCCCATCATTCTTAGACTAAAAATATTGACATCTATAATCTTGAGAGTTTTTATCTAAATATTTCTTAACTTGCTCATATAAATCACCACCAGGTGATAATTTTACTACCTGATCTTAGAAGGTACTCTAAATTTTAGGCAATGCTACAATGTATCTTATATGAATTAGGACATTTATAACTCTTTTTGAATTTCCATAAATGTAGTTAATATCAAAATAATAATCTGATAGAAACTCTAACCACCACCTTTAATAATCATGTAGGCTAGGTTGGGTGAAAATCTACATAAGACCTAATTTATTAGTCTAATCTCAAAGGGTTTACCCAATAAGTAATTCCTCCAAAATAGTAAGGTAGCAACTATAGTAGCTAGTTAAAAATCATGAATATAATAATTTTACTCATAAGTCTTTAGTTTCATAGATTTATATGCCACAACTGAACTATCCTACATGAGAACTCCTCCCAAACCATATATTTTAGTATCTATTATAACTGAGAAATGACCATTTGGATCTAGAATCTATAAAATTTATGTTGAAGTAATCCTTTATTTTAGAACGTACAAGGCTTATTCATACTTATCTGACCTCACAAAACACTAATATTTCCACTAAAGAGATGTGATTGGGTTATCTATTTTACAATAAAATTGATAAAAACTTCATATAATACCTTGCTAATCTCATAAACCTATGCACCTCATGCACTATTTTAGGTGTTGGAAAATCCATGATTGCTCTAATCTTAGATAGATCCATTGAAATTCCCTCTATGAAGATGATGTGTCTTAAGTATGGTAATCTTATTTAAAATAAATCACACATTCAAAAATTACCAAAAATCTTCTACTTATGCAACCATTTTAACACTAGTCATAAGTGTTCAATATGTTGTTCCTCACTCTTGGAATAGATGAGGATGTCATCAAAAAAGAGTAGCAAAAATAGATCAGGACAATATATGAAAACATCATTCATGAGATTAATGAATACCATTGTGCATTATTTAATCTAAAAGGAAGTGATATGAAATTATAATGACCATAAGAGGTTCTAAAAGTTGCATTTAGAATATCATCCTCTCATATCCTCAACTAATGATATCCTTCATGAAGATCAATATGTAAAAAAGTTATAACACCATGCATTTGATTGAAAAGATAATTAGGGAAAGTAAATGGATAATTTTTCTTTATAATTGATTTATTAATCATATGGTAGTGTATGCATAGGCTAAGGGTTCTATCCTTATTCTTAACAAATACTATAGGTGCAACCCTATGGTGAAACACTTGGTTAAATCAAACCCTTGGTCAACAACTCGTAAAATTTTGCCTTCAACTCAACTAACTCTATTGTTGTCATCTTATAAGGTGAAGTATACTATGTTTATTACCCTATAACATTTCAATCATGAAATAAAATTCCCTTTTAGGATTCAACCATATCAATTCATTTGGAAAACATCCTAAAATTCCTAAAGAAAGGGATAGTCTTCCAAGTTGGGTACCTTAGATTTAGTAACTTCATCCATTTAACTAGGAATGTTTGACACCCATGAAATTTATCCTTTTTAAACTAAATGTATTAATTTTTCCTAAGATTTAACTCCCTCTGACTTCCTTGTATTTGGATTTTATTTCCCAAATCATCCAAACATTAAACCTTTTTAAGGGAGAAGTCAACTTTGGCTTTACGCCTAGAAAGCTAATTTACTCATAGGATCACATTATATGAACTTATTGGTAATGGATAAAGATAAAAAAAAATGGTTAATTAGTTTAATTTTATTTATACCTCAATGATACATCTATCAACCTTGACTTTGGATTCATTTTCATATTGTATTGACCATGTATTTTCCATAAAACTACCTTTCCTAGTTAATTTATTCAGCATTCTAGGATAAATAAATCACTTAGTAGCACCAATCATTAAAAATAGTAATTGTATTACCAAATAGAGTAACATATAGTTTGATGTAAGAGTATTTGAATTCATCTTGTTTATTATCTACCATTGCATGGATAATGTGTTGGAAGGTTCCCTGGTATGAATAAGAGGTTGTGTACTTACATTTTCCATCTATCTTTCATTGAGGGAAATTCTTGGCATAATGATATCCTCAACATGTAAATAATCCCAATTATGGTCCCTTCCTCTTGACATAATTTTCACCTTTAAATATTTCTCTAAAATTACTTCTTGGTTTCATTTCTTAGAAGTATTACCAAATCTTATGTTATAATTATTGAAGTGGTTCTTAGAATTAACACTCCATTTCTAGTTCTTCTTCTTAAATGGTGTCTTTGAAATACCAAAAAAATTCTTCTACTTATCTCTAACCATTAAGAGTGATTTAAACTTCTTCTCTTACTTAACTAAATTTAAAAAAATTGATCCATGGTGGATGGTCCATGCACATTCACTTCACACCCAATTTCTAGTTTTAGGCCAACAATAAATTTTGTAATTAAAAAATGACCATCATTTTGGTACTATGAAACATACTTTAAGACATTTATAAAATGATCTTATTACTCATTTAATAAAAAATCCCCTTATCTCAAGTTTTGAAAATCTATCAACTTCAAGTCAAAATAGAGATAAGGTAACCAACATGCTCTTAAAATAGTCACAAATTTATCCCATATGGTGGTAGTAGAATCCATATTCATTTTGAGTTTCTTATTATCCCAATAGGTTGTTGCTTCAACATATAATTGGTAATCTCCCCACATATCCTTAGTTGCCTTAGAATATTTCAGAGTCTCAAAATTACTTTCCATATCTAAGAGATAATATTCAACTCCATCACCCAAAACCATACCATCAAACTTTGGTGGGCTTACTTTCTTCATGTTACGAGCAAGTTTTGTAGCTACTTGAGCTCTAGTAACTTTTTTCACTTCTTAATGCCTTTGATTTTGGTGTATTTATTGATCTTTATGTTGTTTTTATAGAACTTCATGTTCTTCTTATTCCTCAAGCCTATGGACTTATTGATCAGGATCCTCTATTCTATCTCTAGTCTCATTCAAAATATTGAGAATCTAATCAAGTTTCATAGCTTGTTTTAGTACTATCTGATTATGATAAATTAAGGGTTTACACTAGAGGGTACCTCTCCACTTAATTTACCTTGATCTATTATATTTTTTAAAAATTATGAGAATATAATTACATCAGTGGGCTCATTATATCTAAGAGCTAAACCTCAAGCTATGATACCATAATATTAGACCCCACTAGGCTAACAAACAGTTACACAATAAGTTTTTTTTATGTAATTATAGTTAAGTTAATTTACATATAATTATTTATTACTTGAAATCAAAATTAATATAATCAATAGATTCTGTAGTAACATCCTCCCACTAGCTAAATCAAACCCATTTTGTGCTCAAGATATAAACTAGTCAATAATTTGAAAAACTATCCATTAGTACAATAAAATGAAACAAGTACTACAAATATTGATATAGTCCATAAATCGGTACTACATATGTTTATACACATTACTATTTTTAATTTCATAATAGTACACAAATTATACAATCACTTTTGTGTGGAATACACCTCAAATAATAAGGTATAAATTAGTACAATGCCAAATATACAAATAATGGGTACAAAAGTAAAATATGAGCTACATAAAATAGCTCCATGATCCATCACATAATATGAGTATAATTCCATCTAATTGAATCATTTAATAAAGGGTGAACATCATCTAAATGCTTTACCTCCAACCAAATACCAATGGTCTCCTACACACCTCCCTTCTAGGAGTGGTACTACCCTTCATGAAAGGGTAGATAAAAATACTAAAAATATCAAGAGGTAACTAGAACCCATGTGTGTACTATAAATATTACATGAAATAATACAATACACCATGGAATCCATTCCTCTACCTAAATGATATTAGAAAACATATGTAACCTAGAAGTACATCAAAATGATAATGTCTTAGTTATACCATCACTTTGGCCAAAGTTTTAATTATAGAATTTTGATTTATAATATGATTCGTTTTCACTCACACAAAACTCTATACTAATGAATCATGACATAATATGATATCAGGTGGTTCATATATGAGTTACCCACTAGATTAATCATATATGTACCTCTTGTTATCCAAATATATTATACATATATTGATGCAAAAGTAGAATAATGTAATAATATTCAATAATAAACAATCATCAACAATAATCCAACTGGTTCAAATTCCTTACTCATCAAGATGTAACATATATTTAACAAAACACCTAATTTCATGATTAATATGTTATTTAGGCTATAAAAAGAATCAAATTTTTATATGCCCTTAATAATAACATATATTCTATCATGATCCATGTTTATGCTTATATGCATAATTTCAATCAATCTATAGCCTTTAGTCTATTTTTTTAGGCATACAAGTAACTTTTACCCTAAGTACTCTAAGAAATCCAAGAGTGACATTCCAAAACAACTCTTGCCTATTTTTTTTCTCGGTGCTAAATAGGAAAAAGACCTTTTCATAATAATATCATATATTATATATACACTATACCACAAAATATAATTCAAATATCAAATTTCACATATACTTAACCAAATAAAGTCACATGAGGTAAGTAATCACTAGTTATGAATCTCATTATCTTCATCCTAAAATCATCAAGTATAATTTATAAATATATCAAGTATTTGTATCCTAAATTTATATATGTAAAATAAACTATTTTAGTTTAAAGTCCTTCCAAATATTATATAACATGTCTTTTAACAACATTCCTTGCATAAAAATATAAAACCAAATACTAATTCACAATTAAAAATTATTATATGGTCTCAAAAAACTTATTTAAGAAAATAACATTATAAACTACCTTTTAAAATCTTTTTTTGTTTATACTATAATGCATGGTAGAAGAAAGATTACTAAACTAGGTGATAATCTAAAAATCTTCTTCATAAAAAGTATGCCCTTTTATCTTTATTACATCCCTTAATATTTAATAAATCTGATAAGGAGAGGTGATTCAAATATATTTGTGCATATTGACACCCAAACCATCAAAAATAATTTTTCTTTACTTCAATATAATTATAGATACATACATTAATTTTCACTTTTAATTTTAAATTTTAATATTTACCTATAACTATAAGTGACTCTTCTATATTATAAAAATCAACTTATATACATATGTAATCATTATTATACCAAAGACTATCATATAAAATCCCTTATACATATATGCAAAAATATTCATGCAACTGGAACATAATGTTTAGGTAATCTTCACTATTTATATTAAACCTTTATTCCCTAGGATTAATTTATTTCTCAAGTGTTGGGTAATGCCTATATATGTAAATGATCTAAAATATTGTATTCTCATTTAAAAATTTGTTCTAGCTAAGAGATCTTATAAGATGGGTTTTTTAAATATAAAACCCAATCAAATGTAAGAGGATTCATGAATGCCTTTGTAGACATAAAATTATCTATACAAAACACACACACACACACACACACACACACACACACACACACACACACACACACAGAGAGAGAGAGAGAGAGAGAGAGAGAGAGAGAGAGAGAGAGAGTCATGTAATAATACCTTAGGTAAGTATAGGTAACCTAATTACCTTAAATATAATTTATTTTCATATTAATTCCCCCACCTTTTATCAATAATCACTAAGAGTGTAAGGGGTCACTA
>JARHVA010010149.1:55000-140000 GCA_037957365.1 Torreya grandis
CACACACACACACACACACACACACACACACACACACACACACACACACACACACACACACATATATCCACTCATTTTCATTAAATTTACTTGAATATACATCTTCATGTGTGTGTGTTTTCTAGTGGTATGACCTACAATGGAGTTATTATGGAATAGTCAAGCACATCATATTTTGGTATACAAATTTCATTAATTTCAGCTAATTTGAAATAATTTAAAGTTTTATTATCTATAGGTAATGTATGAAAACATCCTTCATGTAAAAATATTCAGAATAAATGTAGGGTGGATGGTATAGTTTTCATAGAAGAAATCCAATGTCTACCTAAAGTTAGGTTAAAATGAAAATTATTTGACATTAATTGAAATATAGTAGTTAACATTTTATTCCCCATTTTCACATCCAAAATATCCATTTATATCACAAGGTGAGTTAAATCATTGAAACCTTTTATATTTTTGTTTGATTTATGAATAAAGTCTATATTGGTACTATAGACAAGTTTGACCTCACAATTCAAACTATCACCCCTACAATTTAAAATTTTGATCATCATATGTGTTTACCTTATGGATCATGGTGTTTGTTTTGTTATTACCTAGGAATGTTCATTTTAAACCTTATTTAAAAATGTTTAAGGTGAATTTTATGAGTTTAAGGTTATGATCATCATATCAATGTGCTTGTCTAATCCATATTTTGAGCTATTTAAGTCAGTTTCAAGGGTTGAAATGAGTCTAGAGTGTCTTAATAAGTCTCATATCATATATACAAGTCATGAAATTCTCTACTAAATGTCATATAATTTTTTGATACTATTTAATAACATCATAACCAATATATGTTGCATTTTAGACCTATTTTTATGGCTCTACAAAAGTTTTTATAATGTTATGATAGTTAAGCATTATAAAAATGACTAAAAACATCAGGATATACCTATTCAGACATAAAAATATCTAACGAATAATTTTTCATTAGGTTTTTTAGGTTTCTCAAGTGGTTATGGAAATTTTAATGGTAAAAGGCATATTTTAAGGATGTTCATACAAGTTTTCAAGGTAAAATTAACCTCCAAGTATATTTAGGACCTCATTTGTTCATTTAAATTTAAAATACATGGTTTTTTAGGAGTTTTAGGTGACAAAATATAGAAAACAAATTTATCTCTCCCATTTACTTCCTTGGTAGCTTAGGAAGGTCATCAATTTTTAATCACTATAGTTAGGAGAGAGAGAGAGAGAGAGAGAGAGAGAGAGAGAGAGAGAGAGAGAGAGAGAGAGAGAGAGAGAGAGAGAGAGAGAGAGAGAGAGAGAGAGAGAGAGAGAGTCATGTAATAATACCTTAGCTAAGTATAGGTACCCTAATTACCTTAAATTTAATTTAATTTATTTTCAAATTCCCCCACCTTTATGAATAATCGCTAAGAGTGTTAGGGGTGACGATGTCCTAGCCATCTAGATAGGGTCTAGGTTTTCCTCTATTTATTCACTTATGAACTCAATGTAAATAAATGGTTATATTGGGATGATTTTAATGTATAATAGTACCTTTTTAATGTTATATTGATCAAGTAATTTGTCTTTATATATATGATTTTGGTATCAAACTATTTATCTATGTTGAGTCTTAAAGTTAATAGTTTTCAAGCATTTTTGATCTAGCAGTTGAGTGTCTTCATCTTCATGGGTTCTCAAGTTTATGTTTGAGTTATAATAAAAATATTAAATTTAAAAAAAAAATCACATGCTTTCATAATTAATATGATCTTTGTTGAAATAGCATGAGTGAGATGGTGTCTTTCACAAGGTATAGTTGTAGGTCTAATGAGCTTCTAATGTATGAGATTATCTTAATGATGTTAGCATGATCTTGGTAGATTCCAAAAGGTGATAAAGTCTTGATTAACCTTATAAATACAATATATATGAAATCCTAGAGACCATTCTCTCATAAATCTTAAAAGAACACTCACAGGTCTAATGATCAAGCTATAAGAACATCATGGCAAGTGATAGTGAAATAGAGGCATCATGAAGATAAATAACTTTGATTAAATTCAAAAATTTGTTTCTAATTACTCAAAATACTATTCACGTTTCCAAGTACCACTCAATAAATAAAAGGATCCAACTATGCCTTATATGTATACATGACATACTCAAGTTTGTGTACTACAAGCTAAAAGAGACTTCAAATGATCATTTATAGGAGTAAGATGAACCATGAACATGTCAAATGTAAGTTAAAGGTAATATATACATATGGGAGATAAGAACATGAGGATTTTTCAACACACTTGAACTCATGGTTTAGGATAATACCAATGAACAAAGCAAATCATGAATGAAGACTTTAAGACACATTTTAGTATAGGTTAAGGTTGTTTAGCAATTTTTAAGGTAAATAAAAATTTTGGTTTCCATATTAATCAAACATTTGAGTATCAAGTTAATTATTCTCCAAGTTAATTCAAGGTGAGGGGGATTCAATGAGAGTATTGAACTTTTTATGCCTTTTTCTATTTTTACAATGGAAAGAATACACAATTATAATAGTTACTCAATAAGGCTACTTGAAGAAAGCATCATGTTGTAGTTATGGGGTTAGGTTATTTCACTAAGAAATCTAATAATATAAATTATATAATTTGGCATCTTGGGATCAATAATTTAAATTGAGTGTAATTTTACATCTACATTCAAGCACCAAATATGCACCTAAAACCATGGTATTTTGGCTCAACAAATAAGCCTATTATGCAATGTGAATGTGAGTGAAGATTAAATGGAAGATGGATGTGATGGATTAGTAGGGTACATAGAATGATTATAATATTCTCCATTGAGGACCAAGAATATTATCAGTAATGAAGAGAAAGGCAAATTAACTTTTTAAGTCTATAGGTCAAGCTAACTGAGCTCAATTTGTCTACAAGGTCAACAAGATGGATGTGAAGAACAATGGTGAATTTTAGATTTAGATGAATAATTATTTTTATATGAGCTTGTAAATCTAGATATAAGGTTACAAAAATCATTTAAAGCAAGAGATATCTCAAGAGAACACTCATGGGTCTAATGAGGTTATTAAGGCCTATGTACTAAATTCATAAATAAATATTATGTGAGGGAGAAAGGTGAGAGTCTAATAACCTTGACAAGGTGATAAAATATGAAATAGGTCTATAATTACCTATTCAAGGTCTTATTATATTCACTTTCTCAATATTGGCCAAGGAAACAACCACATCATCTACAATGAGTAACCTTAATATAAAGAGTCTTTTATTGGGATAAGAATGTAGAGAAAGGTCATAATTGTGATGGTTTAATAAGTGTTATGATTAAGTGGAGGATATTTGAGAGATTTTTTTTGAGGAATCCATTTCCATTAGAAGCATTATAGAAGGTGAAACTAAGTGAAACAAGGCTTAGCCCAAGATAACACAATCCATTAGAGGCCTACAAGATTACTATAAACCAAGATAATGAGAACTTATTTCTCACTAAAATTTGGATGTATAATATTAAAAATAAGATTAGATGAATTTAACTAGGACTTATATTTTGTTTGGATACAGTGGAAGAGGATAAAGGTTCAAGGAGTAGATCTCCAGGTTCAACAAACTCAACTTGTCTACAAACCATTAAGTTGTGAGGAGTCAAGGTTTTATAATGTTTTTAAGGTTAATTTTTATGGAAGATAATTTTGAATCATTTAATGTATCATTGAAAACCTATTTAGGTCCTTATTTTCTATTAAAATGTGTTTTGAGGTCTTAAGACCCAAAAGGACCTTTTCTGGCCTTCTCACATAAGTATACCAACCTAATAAGCAAGTTTATAGAGATTAGAACATCACAAAAGATTTTAATGTAGCTATAGGTTACTTGAGGTGTTATATGGGTCATCATACTTCAAACATTTGGCATTGATTTAGTCCTTAGGTCCCACACTTCTATGAATTATCAACAAGAAGACATGATACTCATATAACCTTATTTTGCTTTTTAAAGAGCTAAAGTAGGTCAAAATTTTACTCATAACTTATTGGATAATTTTAAAAATTATATATGTCCATTTAATTTTTTATATAGGTACCCTAGCTCTAGTATCCTAGAATTGGTTTTTAGAATGGACCCGTGTCCCTTATGAACCATTGCTAAGGTCGTATGCCTCTTTAAACCCTTCCTAAACCCTGCAACTAACCTGATGGAGTAAATAAAATTATTAATTCCTAAAAATTCAATTATATGATGTTAAAATGTCCCTAATATCATTCAAAACTCTCTTGACCTCCATTTTAGGGTGTCAGTTCTCATGCGCAGGTATGATACTGTATAAAGTAAGGATAAATATGTAGTTTAAGGCTTGTTTGTGGAGGTATAAGTTATGAATTATATATAAAAAATTTATGGAGGATAATATGGGATTTAAATAGGCTAAAATATCATATAAAATTTTATACAAGTTGATAAAAGTGTTATACTATCCCAATAAGTTGCCCACTTGGTCAAAAAGGGAGAAAACCACAATTTTGCAAGCCATTAAGCCTAGATGAAGGCTTATGAGTGTAATAAGAGACATTAATATCAAGGTGTGAAGCTATATAATGATGTTATTTGTCTCTAAAATATATTTTTAAGCACCAAAACCTACAAATTTCTTAAAAAATTTAAACATTAATCAAACATATACAAGCATGTAGGCTTACTAATGGCCATTTCATGGATTGCCCATCTATAAAAGGCCTCAAAAATTGAAATTTTACATGTATCATGGTATTAGGCTAGGTAAAGTGAATCAAACACTTTTGAGAGGTTTCACATGTGTGGGTCACCATTGGCTAAAATCTCTATTTTTAGGCCTAACTAGAGAGAGAAATGGTAGATAAAAGGACAATTATACTCAAAGTTGGATCCCAAAACTTGGAATAGAGATGTAAGGGGATACAAGGTCATCAGAAATGTGTTTATTTTAAAAATATAGTCTATTCATTATTGTACCCAAGGAGGTTTACCTATTTTTATGGTTATAAGGAATAGGTAGAAAAACAAGCAAATGAAACCAAATCACATATTTTGGTGTGTTTTATGGATCCAAGTGAATTTTTATAGGTATAAAATAGTTTTTATAATCCATCCATGGAGTAATATTTTATTATTCAAATAAAATCAAAGTTTTCTCTTTCCTATACCACATTACTTAAGGAGGATTTCAAGTGAATAATCAACTAAGTCAAGGCATAAATGTTATTATAGGTTATACAAAGTTTATTGTATCTTAATTTCCATTTAGAGGTTAAGAACAAGTCATTTTTAGTTCCAAATAACATTTAAATGGGTTGAAAGAGTCTCTAACACTCTTAATAGGACCTTCATTCCCTCCTATGCCTAACAAGTTGAAAGGGTCAAAGATGATTCAAGGACCCATATAACAACACAAATAAGGTTGAGAGACCTCATAAATGGATTATTAAAAGGTTTAAATGGAGGTAGTAATGAATACTTGAAGACCCATTTTCAAGGATGTGACTTATTCCTCAAGAATGATATGTAAGCTAGTATATATGGTGTGCAAACAAGTATTTAGGCATTTTAAAAGTGGTCAATCTTGACCAATAAATTTAAAAGAACTTTTATAGTTTATATAATAAGTTCTACTCTATCCCTCTGACAATTTTTTGAAAGAGTGAAAAGAGAAAATTTAGAAAACACTACATAGCAATTTGAAGGGTTTAAAGAGAAAGATATTCATCCATATTTTGGGGCTACTTTATCTCCTCTATCCATTTGTTTTATTTTTTTAATTTATTTTCCATTATTATATTATCATGTTTTTCATTTCTCTATGTTGAAAGGTTTTCAAAAAAAATTACTACACCTCTTGAAGAATAAGAAGCTCTTTTCCTCCATTTTTAGGTTTTGTGTGAAGTGTATGGTGATTTCCATTGATACAAATTTTTGAATTAGTATTTTTCCTATTTTATTGTCTATTTTTTGTACCATATTACAACATATTTGAGTTTATATAGGTCATACTAAGTGTCTAGCTTCAATCTCAGTCTAATTTTTAATGTGAATTCAATACCCTTTCATTCCTTCCATACAAAGAGTGATTTTATCAAGTCCTTTGTATGAAATACTATTTTATAAGTCATATACCTGAAGTGAAGAGAATGTGTGCACATTCCTTCACCTCCTAAGAGTTTCAATTACAAGAAAAAGTGTTCATAAACATTGGTATTTCACCTTTATTCCAAGTTTTCATTTCAATTCCAGTGTAATCATTTTATTTCACCTTTTTCCTTAGTTATAAATTAGTAGTTAGTAGGATTAGGATCATATTTAGTGATTTCATCAAGGTAGCCAAACCTCTATCTAGATATTATATCCATTTCAAATTCACCTAGACTTAGGTGCTATTCCATTGTTTGAGTGGGAGGGGGAAGTAACACAAATTATCATAAGTGTATCACTCTTGATTGATAATAATTTTTGGAATACCTAGTGGGACACATATTATTTGGCATAAATAATGTTTGGAGTTAGATAAAAATCATTTACAAAAGCATAGGGCTCTCATCAAATTTTTAACTAGAGGATTCCTTGATGTTACAAGATTCTTACTAGTAGGATAACATAAGTTTCATGCCAAAGGTTACCATAATATCTTGAATAAAAGCTATTCTATTTGAATTTTTTGAGTTTCCTTATCATTCATATAAAATAAAAATAATTATTAAAGATAAACCCCAATCCTATAAAATTGTTTCAATCTCCTAATCATCCCATTATACTATACAGTTCAATTCCCACTATCCAAATGGTTGTGCCTAAGAACTAGGTGTTTATCTCATTCAATAGAGGAAGACCACTCAATCTTTCCCAAAATGATGAATTACTAGCTTCATCTCTTAATATCATTCCTTTATTCTTAGGGGAAGACCAAATTATGCCTATTGAACACATAAAATATGTAGCCCACCTTTGTCATGTCTACAATGTTGTCCAAGAAAATGTAGCTATCTCACTACTTATTAGACCCTTCAAATTACAAACATTTGATTGGTATATAAACCTTTCTCTGAATTATATTACTTACTATTATGACTTAGGTGTAGCCTTTTGTAGGTAGTTTGAAGACAAATCTAACCAGTTTTCCCTAGTTGAATAAATCACAACCATAAATAGGAATCTGCATGAGTACATGATATATTTTGACCTCAAATTTCAAAATACATGGACTAGGATACCACTTATTATTAGGCCATATTCAAAGTATTCCTTTTTTTTATTTAATAGCTCTAAATTTAGATGTTAATGTCATGATTTAGTTAATGGGTGGCACTACACTTATAGATGCATATGAAGTGGTTATTATAGAAGAAAATAGTTTGATTGAGGCTAAAAAAATGGCACCTAGACCTCCTATGCCCTTTTTCCTAGAAACATATCCAATTCCAACCCATCATTCTCCTCCAATGGCTCCCATTATATCCTCTAATCATAAGTTACAACCCTTCCTTGTAAATTAACTAAGATTGGATATCTCAAGGGAATGTTGTAATCCTTTGGGAATAAAATTACTCAACTGAAAAGGTGGTAGTACCAAAATAATAAGTCTTATTAAGAACTTAATAAACCTACTTATTAACCTTCCTAAACTTAATATACCTTCATATCAAGTATTTAGAGAACAAATACCTTAATATCAAGCCTGAGGAGCTATAAAATAAGCCAAGCCTTAGGTTTCAATTGATTCAAATGCTCTTTTTTTATTGAAAGCCATTGTTCCTATACCAACTCAAAATAATATGATGTTAGATTAAGGTTGATAGGCATCTAATCTTAATGATATGTAGAATTAAGCCTTAGTAAATCAATCTATGGTGATGCCTTAAATGACCTAAGAGGATTCTCTTTAATAAGGTTAACATAATAAGGGTATGACACAATAAAATAAGGTGCATCATGGACAAGGGAAGTTGGATTCAACCTTTGTGAACTAGAAAATTGATGACCATGTAGCTTTGAATTAGGTTAGAGACATTAGTAGTTTAAACAATGTGGTTGAATCTATAACTAGAGTAGATAAAAGGAAAATTAAAGAGAATAAAGAGATAGGTCATCTTCCAAGCATTCATCCTATTATTCTTATTGATTAAATTTTGAACTCAAGATAAAAATGATCACCCCCTATAGGTATTAACTTCATATTATTGTTAAAAACTTGTAATAGTCCCATCATAGTCTTAAATGATCTTAAATAGTTTCATATCATCATATTTGTTCTTGTTCTGCATTGTCCAAAGTTTGGTCTTATGTTCACTTGTCTATTAATATGGGTCAACTATAACGTCTTGATTTTGTCAAACATTTTCAAAGGTATATTATGGTCTAAGGTCATTATAAATTTTTATTGAGGTGTCATTAATATAATAATATCATTCACTAACCTTTTATTTGACTTTCATATGCAAAACTATCAATTTGGCCACCTTTTGGCCCATGTGGAAGATTTGAGCATAAATTTAAAGGAAAAAAACATTTCAACAAGATGAAAAACATCATTGATGTTGTAAATGGGTCAAATAATGTTTTTGGATGGTCAAAGTGTGACAACATTTGTAGTTCAATGCCTAAACAAAGTAAAGGACTCTTTACAAACACTTGTATGGCCTTGTAAGATTAGATTTCAATTGAAAATAGTTTTTAAGTGTCCCTTTGGATCCTTAAGATAATTTTAAATATTTTATCCAAGTTATAGCTTTAAATAACACTCTAGACACTCTTTCTTCCCCATCACTACCTTTACAAGCTTAGAAGGGAAAATGTGAACTGAATGGTACATCTAGGAGAGAGAGAGATAGAGTTAGGATATGAAACTTTGGAAAATGTTTGGGGTATTAATAAGCTTGAAAAAAATTTAATTGGGGTATTACCACATCCTTAGGTCTATTGACTTGAAATCCCTAGGGTGAGGATAAGGTTTCAAAAAAATATAAACATTTTTCTTTTTTATATTAATAAAAACCCATATCAAACCCTATTTTTAAAAATGAAATAACAATAGGATAGGGAACCAAACTATAACTTTTATAGATCTTCAATCAATGTTTTCTAAAATCCTTTACTCCTTCAATGAGTGAGTGGTTCCTTTCCTCTTTTTCATACTATTCTCCTCCTTCCCCTACCTTCATTCTGATCCTTTAATTTTATTTAATGCACATATTTCATGTTTTACACAAATTATTACAGTTTTTGTGAGCTGCCAAACATGTAACTCTCTTCCTTAATGCTCCACTCTAATTATCCATAGTTAAAATGCAATCATCATTATATTTCTAGGTATGGTGTCCACATAAACACCATATCCAATTTCTAATTTCAACCCTTATAATGATAACAAAACCCTAATTTCATTCTAAATTCCTTTTAACATTCAAAAACATTATGAGGAAGAATGATGAAACTTCCAAACAAGACCTAAATTATATTTATATAATAAAACATGTAAACTATTGTTATGTATATACTTTTTAATGTTCATATCAAAATAGTAACGTAGTGATTATTTTACTTATATTGGACCTTGTACAATATCATTGAGATAGTAACTCTCTCTATAGCTCATGGAATCAATCAATAAGACAAATAACATTTCAACCCATAAATAATAAGAAATATATACAAGTTTTTGTAAATTAAATGAGATAATCAAATTACCTAACATAATATAGGTTATATCTAAGTATATTGCAACTAAAAAACCAACTAGATATATAAAAATGATATGATCAATTAATAGAATACATAAGTAATAAATGAGATTGACACACTTATGTTTCTACCAATTATAATGCAGTAAGAAATATCATATCACAACATCAAATTAGCATGCATTTTCATGTTATGAAACATAATGATATCAAGGAAAACAAGGTTTAGATAATTTAGTTCAAACATCATTTATTTCATTCCAAACAGATGATAGTGTAATGTTTATAGGTCCTTGAATATATCTATATTAATCCCCATTATTGATATATGTTCCCCTCTCTCTAATTATACTCTCCATCTAAACTATCGATGAGGGTGTAATAGTTTTTTCATCCACCTAATTAAACAAAATGGTAGTTAGCCCAAATCATGATAATAATTAGCATATAACCATAACAAACTATTGAATGTAAGTAATTTCTGAAAATCATGATCATAAGCATAATAAAAAATGTGAAACATCTATCTATTTATATAATGATAATGAAAAAAATTAATATATTTATCAAACAAAAAACATATACAAATATAGATAAAAAATCAACAACAAAATTGCTAATCATTAACCCAATGACCCATTAGTTAATTCTTAATTAATCCATATGGGAAAACTGAATATGACACCACAATTATTATTTCTATGACACTCACTGACATAATTCCATTATTTTTCCAATTCATGATGATGTGTATGTATATATTCCTTAACCTTAGTATCATTTTTTATACTTTTAACTTATCAACATTTTCTTCTACCTATTCTACTTGTTCATAAATTGGTGCATTTTAATCTTTAGTATATGAAGTTTTCCTCTCCACTTTTTTTATTTCTTCTTATTTTTATTCATTATGATATTCTTATGCACCTTAAAATTCATCCTTATGCTCTACCTAGATATTTATTTATTATTTTATAGGTTTAATGTCCTACAAATTGACCTTAATTCTCTTTGTAGTAAAGCTTCATGAGCTTATACATATAAATATTAATTTTTACCAAATTTTATAACCAAGGATATCCAATAAAATTATCCAAACCATACATATATAAGGCATAAAAATATAAATTAATTATATAGTATTCCATATTAAACTTAAAATTTATAAAAATGTGAATATTTTTACCATCTACTTGAGCCTTCTTGATAATATTTTATTTAACTTGTAAATGTTGGGACACATCAATGTTGATTAAGTTATACTTTATTCTAAGGTTTATGGACATAATCACCTTTTTATTTTTAATGAATCCATGAAATAAAATATTAAATATTCTATATTTATAGATAAATTGTATGCACCCTTATCTTAACTCTTTTTTTTTTCTATTACTTATCCTTCTTATCATCCTTTTCTTATTCTCATTCTCCTTTTCCATATCCTTATCTTCATCAAAATTTTATTACTCATCGATGTACTCATAATTAATATTCTCTCCATAATTTTATACCTATTTATCCTCATCATTTTTTGTTTCTCTTATTATTCTTCTATGTTTCATCTAACCAATAAAACCTCTTACAAATAATCCCAAGACCAATCAAACATGTTATTTCTCAATTAAGTAAAAAAATTCCATTCTTGACCTTTGTATACACATAAAATTAATAATTATCTACTTTAAAATGTTTTTTATTGACATAATTACCCTTGGTATATTAAACATTTCACTAACTCATAGTATATAAGATATTGATCACTATCTTGTAAGAACTTAAAATAGCATAGAGATATCCATTTTTAGTAGCATAAAGATATGTAGGTAGTGCTCAGTAATAAAAGGTTTATAAAACAAGCTTGACCATCCTCAATAATAAATTTTATTACCCAATTTTTATCATTTTTTTTAATCTATTTAATTTTTAGGATATATGGTTTTCTATTTGTTTGGCCATCCACATGAAAACATAAAACACAAAGTTCAATAATATGTTGAGTATGATACCAATATTGGAACTTGAGTTCTATCTTTGGATGTTATATATTTCAGTTTATTGGGTGTTTTGAATGTTATTTAATTAAATATTGACAAAAATTAATTTTTTTATAAATTTTGTACACTTTATAATTATTTCTTAAAAAATAGTTAGAACTAGTAGTTAGCTCCAGTTTACTAACAAAGTACTGGAATGAGTTCCTAAGTATTAGGGGTGCACTTTTAGCTTTAGTTAAATTAAATTATAGTGTATTTAGGTAAATTCATATTTTTTATTAAATTTTTAATTCCAATATTGTCTAATTATATTTTTTTAGTCAATTGATAGTGGCTTCTTACATGATGATCAAAAAGATATCAATTAGTGTCAATGGTACTCTTAGTTGTATCTTGAATGTCTTTAGTTAATTTAAATTGTATTAGTGTATAACTTCATAATTATAATTATATATTATTTATTTTTCAAGTAAATTTATTTATTTATTTTTTAATTTATGATTTTCTTGAAATAACTTATCATGCAAGTTATCTTATAAAAGTCTTGTTTTAAGCCTTATTTATTTAATAAATCTACACACAATATACGTGTAGTGCATTAATTATAGTTAAAGATATTATTATATGTATTATATATGATATTATTTTATTTATATATTATTTTATACCATTAATAATATTTTTTCAAGTTTTAAGCTATCTAGGACACCTTTTGGTCAATAATTTCACTCACAACAAAACTAGTTTGATAGCTAGTGATTTTATGATAGTTTTATTGATACATAGCTTCAATTATAGAGATAAAAAATTATTTTCACTAAATAAAATCATTATAAAAATTAATTTTTTATTTTATACATGTTAAATCAAGGATAAATAGTTTTCTTAGGTCATTTTCAAAAATATAGTATGACTTTAGTGAATTATTCTTCCATGAATATTCATGTTTTCAAAGATGATAATTTTGAGTATTGTTAAGATCAATTAAAGAGAATTATTATTTTTAATGAGTTTTAGATAATTTTATCCATGGGTACACACAAAATTAATATTTTAACATCTTGTGATAATATTATAAAATAACAAAAAGGATGAAAAAAAGGGAGATGCAAAAGCTTTATATATATTCAGAGTGTCATAGACCCAAACATTTATCCAAGAATTTGAGGATGGAACAATGCCTAGGAGGCATCGAATAACTTGAAAAATTCATATCAAGGATATATTAAGATAATATAATCAAAGATCCAAATCTTTAAAATAAATTTTTATAATTTTATAATGTTAGATTATAAAGGAGTTGGAGATTATTGTATAAGAAAAAAAAAATAGTTTATAGAATGAGGATTTATGGAGAAACTATATAAGATAGTGTTATAGTAAGAATTTTTTAAAGATATTTACTATAAATATCATTTCATATTTTTATTATTATTTAAGAGTTTAAATACATGAACACTATAATTTTTTATGTGTTAATGGGTTCTCTCTTGTTCCATGATGATAAGATGAGAGTATAAGAAAGATATCTCAAAACATGGTCTAAAAGAAGTACATGAAACCAAGGAAAGGGTTTAAAATAATAAAGAGAAAAATAAAATTTTAAATAATTAGAGTTTAAAATAATAATAATAAAATGTAAAATATGAATCAAATTTCATAGGTAAGAGTAATAAATAATTTACTTATCATTACTACAAAAAATTAGGACATGCGATAAAAGATTGTAGGATACTAGCAACTAAGAATCAAGCCAATCAAGAAAGGGAAGATAAGGATTTTAAAGATAAAAAAGTGAGTTACAAGAGGTATTATATTATTAACTCAATTTCTTTTAATGGATTAATAATATATTTTTTTCTCTTAATTTAGGTTGGTCAAATTAGATGATAATTCACAAAGATGATTTTACCAAGTTAGATGATTCTTTCAAAATCTAAGATTAATTAGGAGATGTAAATCTCATAAAATTTGATTTAAATGGTATAATTAAAATAACCAATATAAAATTCAATTGTGATATAATTTATCCTAAGAACGTTTATCAAAATTTCATAAGATATAGTGATGAAATCAAAACATACAAGGTTTGTAATTGTACTAGTAAATCCATAATTATTTCTCGAGATTATATATATTTTTAAAATAAATTACATGTTGATTATTATAATATATATACATAAGTTATAGGTTAATATTGGAATATTATTGAATTTTATTTTTATGTCTTACAAATTCCTACATATTCTAGTTCAACATGAAACAATACTAGCTCTTTGTAAGAGACTAGTCATCCATTTACATCAGCACTAAAAAATAACAAATGTTTTTTGAATAATCATCCTCCAAATAAATTTTCATATCATAATTATTATATTAGTATAAAAATCATAAAAAAATTAATAACTTAACTTAATTTATTATGGTTATGATGAAAATAATATGTTTGCATTATCATCAGTCACTAGTGAACCTAAAAGTTATAAATAAGCTAGTCAAAATAAAGAATGGTTTGATGCTATGAAATTATAGATGGATTAATTTGAATGTATTTATATGTGTAATTTAATAAAATTTTCATTTAATAAATATATAATTTTTAACAATTGGTTCTACAAGACCAAAGTTAAAATTGATGTTGTAGTTGACAAGATAAAAGCTAGACTAGTTGTAAAAGGGTTTGTACAAACATAAAGGGTTGACTTTGAGGAAATCTATGTTCCTATAAAACATAAAGATACTATAATAATAATTATTGTTTTATATGTTCACAAGGATGTACAATGCATCAAATATATATTAAAGATGTATTCCTTAATGGATTGGATGAAAATAACTATATATGGAGTAGCCACAAGGTTATGAGGTAAACGGCAAATAATTTTGGGTATATAAGTTGATGAAGAATATTTATGGGATGAAGAAAACTCTATGATATTATTAATAAATAATTGATAACCTTTTATTAGATAAATTAATTTTAATAATTCCCCTTCCACACTATCAAATCTATAATTGATGATGTCCAAAGCATTATTTACATATTTGAAGAGTCATTTATCACCCATATCTTCTATAAAGGAAACATTGTCATAAATTTCCTATCTAAATATGGGGTTGAAAGTGAAATAATGGCTACATGGGATTATGACAACTCAATCCTAGTATAAATTTTAAAAATAATTATCAATGATGATGTAGACAAGCCTTAAATGCACAACATATAGCTCACATTTAGTAATTTCAACTCAGTGCATACGAAACTCCCCCCTGCCTCTATTTTACAATTGGAAACTGGGTAGTAATTTTAGTAGTTTGGTGGACAACAAATTTTATCATAGAAGGAAACTAGGTATTTTCTTGGAGAAATTGGAAGGCATTACGTTAACTATTTCATCCCTCATAAAATAATGGAATGAACTAAAGGTAGAGATAGTCAAGACCAAATAAGATCTAGATAGGGATAAAGAAAATAAATTCACTCAATCAAAAAAAGAAGGGAATAGTGTAGTGGGGATGGATCTCAGAAAATACATCCATCCTTCACCAAAGGCAAAAATAAGAATCATAATCCTATTAATGCCTAAATGGAGCACCAATAAAGCTCCTCTTTTTGATGCCTAAATGTGTATCATATGTGCTTAGATTGTTTAAGAACACTTCTCATTTTATAATTCCCAAGAAATCAATTCATGACTTAAAGGTTATGATAATCCTATTATCTTTGATGGAACAGAGGTAAAACAAGTGGTCTATTTCACAATATTTATAATGTTTGGTGGTTGGGAGTCACCATGGATAAATAGTATATTTATGCAAAGTATGGAGTATTTATGCTAATAATAGTGAACTATGATCAAGAATTAATGTAAAGACTAATCTATGATGGGTATTTATAATGAGAGTTAAACTAGAGTAATCTAGTCAAAAAAGGAGCAAAAGGAAGGGTAAGGTATAAAAGAGATGTCGTTGATCTTTATCCTAAACATCATGACACATTTAAAATGCATTCCAAGCATGCACTTAACCAATGTATAACATGAAATAACATGAGATCAAATCTTATTAGACATCATGCAAACATCTAAAGAATGAGAAAAGTGTAAATAAGAACTAAGTTCACTTTAAAGATTTACCCTATAATCAAAAAACATTAGCTCAAATACAAGAAGAGTAAAAGAAATGAAATGAACCTAAGATATTTCAATCAAACTAGCATTGACACAAGTTAATAGCTCTACAATTAAAATATGCACACAAAAAATTTACAATAACCATTCAAATCTTGAAATAGGAATAGTAAAGTTAGAGGGAAACTATAATAACAAATGGCATAAATGAATATGGATAATATTTATAAAATTACTCACTTGCATTAATTTCTCAAACTTTACACTGGTTTTTGGCTCAAAAACTCCCTCCTTTTTGTGTCATTAATAATGCTTATTTTATAAGATGCAAGGAAGAATATTAGTTAGTCCTAGCCAATTAAAAAGTACAAGTGTAAGGACATCTATCCTTTCCATAAATGTTATATAAATACACTAGACTTTCCCAATGGATTGATGTATAGGCAGTGTGTTTAATAGACATCACATGCCTTTAAAAATAGAATATCCCACTTTAAAAATGAACAATATTTATCTATGGTAAGAATATTCCTAAGTCTCTTAAGCTTTGGTAACCCTACACTACTATAAGATCTTCATGTTTCTTTGATGTTATTAACCTAGAGTATCCCCTTCTCTATATCCAAGGTTAAAATAGAATTCCATGTTCCCTTAAGAAATACTCCTCTGACCTGCCATGGCATATTAGGCTACTTAATGGTGGGCCCTAGATCAAATTACCTTTACATTACTAGGTCTGTAAGGTCTCCAATTTGGCACATTACACCCATGTGGATCTGATGTGACATCTTCATGGCATTCCCATGGCATCCTACTCATCTTTGTAAAAAATGATTGCTTCTTTTGAAATTCCAACTTTGATATCATGCCATTTGATTCATCCATATGAGTCAATGTAGTCCATAGATCTTTAGACAATTTGGATCCAACTAGTTATCTTAAAATTGATGTCCTCTCAACCATCATTTGACGTTTGCATGAATTTCTTTGATGGGAACATGACCATTAATTTTAATCTTGTCTTTATAACTCTATGCTATCTTAAAATTGATGTCCTTGTGATCATCATTTGATCTCTAGGTGAATATCATTCATATGCATGTGACATCAATTTTAAACTCATCTTTGGGACTATTTCCTATCTTAAATTTGACATCCATGTAATAGTCATTTAATGTCTACATGAATGTCTTTTATGGTCATATGACCATCAATTTTAAGCACATCCTTAGGACTATTTGTTGGGCCTACCACTTATCATTTTTAGGTTCAATATTATTCTTTCATGTGACACTTGGTGGTCTCTTATTTGCTTAATATTTTTTGAAACCTTGACATGGTACACACCATCAGATCATTTTCATGTTAGAAAATGTGGATCATAAATCCTATAGAGATGCATAATGATTAAGTTTTTAGGAACATATATAACTTAGTATAATGTTTTCATAATATGGTTTTGTTTCATGTTAAATAAACATGACTTAAAATCGTATACTAAGAAAATTTAATCTAAGCTTTGAGCATAATAAAAGGGACCCCATGAAATGAAAGAGACATAGTATAGAATTTTTAAGATAAGTCTATAATATGGATAATTATTCTCGACCAAGTTTGAATTTAATTTAAAAGGGAACCTAAGTTAAAACATTAGACATGGCTTAAAAATGGATCCAATTAATATTTAACCAACAACTAATAAAGATCAATTTAAAATTGAAGCACAAAAACATTAAACATGTTTTTCCTAAATGATATTACATTGATCTTGCAACACAAGCAACAATTTTTAACAACATTGAAAATGGGTGAATCCATGATCATCCCAAAAATATGTCTATTAATCCAAGTAAGAGGGGTTCCTATAGATAATAGGAAATATTAAAGTTAGGGTAGAGGAATAATAATAACTTAAGCTAAAGTCCCAGATTAATTTTCTCATTCACATTAATAAATAAAGGATTCGATCCAAAGTCTAAGGCTAATTATTAAAATTGTTGTGGAATAAAAGGAGTTTGATGAAATGAATGTCTATGGAGAATCAAGTACTTAGATTAAACTTAGACTAAGGGTTTAGTAATTAGACTTGATTTACAATAGATTAAAGGATATTAAAGAATCAAGTTAACATTAAAATCATGAAATATAAGAATTATTCATTCCAAGTGGACCTTATTAGACCTGCAATTGGAAAATATAGAGATCTAAAGTTAGAAATTATAGATAAGGGTAAACCAAAATTATGTAGAACTATGCTAGCTAAACTAGGTGTTGATGATTCTCAAATATAAATAATGTGTAAAACATGTTAGTGACACTCTAGTGAGTTGATTTTTTAATTTCTCAGTATAAATTTTCATAATTTGACACAAGGGTCCACATTTTTAGGAATGGGGGTATGTTGACATCAACAAATGATGACTTTTAGGGGAATATAACAATATGCTTGAATTTAGATACTCTGTTTCAAATAAATAACTACATTACCTATTCCATTTCATTAGTACCATTATCAATATTATTTCATGGTTGAAATAAATCTTACACATGTAGAATTGGAATCAAATATCAAAACCTAGTCATGGTGTGTATGTGCTTTGATTTCACTTACTATTTTACATGGGATTTAGGGAACAAATTTTGGGTTTCATGAATTTGGTCAATAAAATTGACTTATAGAATGTTTGGATATTCATTAAGAACCATGTTTTATCTTATGGAAGGCTTGGGCATCACTCTACTACCAGCTAAGAATCCATAGCCCTAACAGAGATGCCTTTGGCTCTACTTAAGACCTTTCTCTACTTTTATCTA
The DNA here is from genome assembly GCA_037957365.1 of Torreya grandis. Classification (NCBI taxonomy): domain Eukaryota; kingdom Viridiplantae; phylum Streptophyta; class Pinopsida; order Cupressales; family Taxaceae; genus Torreya; species Torreya grandis. Next base: position 73,666 of record JARHVA010010149.1, read on the forward strand.
GGCATCCATAGCCTTGATGAAAATTACTTGAATCATCTATGCTTTAGAAATTTCTTTGAATTTTTTAATAAGCTCTTATTTTTGTAGTTTATAGGTTTTTTTTAGATTTCCAACAAAGGTTACAAACCAAGTTAGCCAGGTTTAGGGATTTGGTTAAATGTTTAATCTTATAAAAATCAACTATGGTTATAACCTTCATCCCATAAAATAATGTTTGTTAGTGAAAACATGACTATGTCCTAATAGTTTAAACTTTCATCCCAAATTTGTATATATTCTTAAAGCCAAGTTTGGATCAAAACAATGTTGAAGATCTTATCAAATAGTTAGCCTACCCACTAGTATTTGCCATTTTCTCCAAACTATAACATATAGATTAAATTTCAAATACATGGTCAACACTTGCTTAAAGATCATACTTTCATTCTTGAACTTGTGGAGTTCTTGAGTAATTTGATGAATTTAGTTAAGGGATTTCCAAAGGACTTATTAGAAGCAAGGAATAAAACATATGAAGTAAAGTAACAAAAAATAAAGGAAATAAGCAAATAAATATGTATCCATGCTATACAAAAATAAGGGGTAAGATGGAAAAAACAAGAAAGAAAATAAATTAATCCCTACACTAACTCCATAAATTACATACCTCTAGGATCAAATGGAAATTTATTTAGTCTACTACGGACCCTTAAAACATGAATGTTCTATTTTGATGGCATCTTGCATATGGGAGCACTTGTGTTTTCATGACTTTTGTATGATGTATCTTGACTTCTCACCTCCATTATCCAGTACTTGGATTAAATATATGTGTTTAAAACCTAGTCATATTCCTCCTAAATTCTTCTACTTTATATTAGGAGTGTTATTTATTCTTCATCCATAAATAAATAATGGATTATATGATCTTCACTCAATAATAGTATCTCAACTAGCATCCTTAGACTAATATTTTCATTGGGTTCTTTTTAAGGTGGAAATGGACTACCAATAGTGGCACATAAATCTTCTAGGTCATCCCAAAAGGCTTCTTCATCTTGATCAACTAAATGATGCTCATATAGAATCTTACCATTAGAAACATGTTGGTTCCATACTCCTTACCTTTTTATGAATTCATATGACAATTATTGATCTATTTCACCTAATTCATATTCATCCTCGATGAAGAAAGGTAACTCTTCCACCCGATTGAGTTCTAGTTCATCTAGTTTTTGGATTTATGGGACACCTCAATTTCTTTCAAGAAATATTGGTGTGATTACTTCCCATGGTCATATTCTTTGATAGTATCCTCTATTCCATTAATGGCTTCATATAAAGTATGCACATAGCTTTATTATAAATAGAAGTCAATTCATATTTGATTTTGTTTATGGGGATTCTCATCTTGAAGAGTTGTTCCTTATTCTAGAGTATCTTCAGGTTCACTTTACTCTTCAAATGGAAAATAAAAATCCTCTATCATGAAACCTTGAGATGTCCTTGAAAAGATAGATGCCCCTATAATATTGTCTTGGTTAGGCATAATTTTAGTTGTATCATTTTCACCTCGAGATGCTTCAAAAACATTGAAATGATTAGCCAAATCCATATCACAAAAATTAATTTGTATGTTTTTAGATGATCCATTATTATTGTAGTCATGAAACCCATTTGGAGGCCTATTAAACCATTGAGAAGCATAATTTTTTTAAGAGCCCTCTCTAGTATTTCCTACTTATTTTTGCAATTGAAGAAAGTTAGTGCTCAATTTTTGGATCATTTTCAATATGAAGTCATTTGAAGTTTTTGGTGTCTCAAGCTCATGAATTAGAACATTACTACTAGTTTTGGGTAATAGAGTTCAATAATTTTGTTGATGAATCCCATTAGTAGTGTTATTTATGAACCCTAGGTTTTAGCCATGATATGGACGACTCAATAGTAATTGGTTCCAAACTAGAAGTTGGTTTAGATTAGGTATATTATGATTGGCATTAGGGGTGGAGTACGCCATTTTACCTTGGGGTTGCATCTAGTCATTAATGGTCATAGCTTCAACATAAGCCAATGCTAATGTATTGATGACATTTGTATATCTTTTAAAGAACATATAGTTCATGTGGTATAAGTAATCCCTATAATTATCTAAAGCCAAATCTACATCATGTTTATATGGGGCCATGTTCCTACTAAACATCTTTTGAAACATAGCATTAAAGACTCTTATGGTCTCATTAAAATCCTTCTTAACTATAATAAACTATTTGTAAAGGGTATATGTACTAATAAATTTTCCAAATTAATTAATGAAAATATTATTAAAGTCATTAAAAATAGTAATGTAATTCTTAGGTAGGTTGAAAATCCAATCATATGCAAAATCTCTGAAAATGAATGGGAACAATGTACATGCTACATCATCATGAAATACATTTAAAAATCTCAAATCAGCCTTGAATGATTTAATATTATTTTAAATAGTGAAAAATTTATTAAGATTAATTTAAGGAAAATACCTTCTAGGGTTTCTTGGTAAGTCGTGTACTTGATCAGGAACATTGATAGAAGAACCACCTAACAAGGCCATACCTTGAACACATGAGCAACCTGACTTGGTGAAGTTGGTTGAGACCTTGAAAGTTTATTTTCACATTGTTCTCACTTATATAAATTCCATATTTTAACCTTAAAACTTAATTATAATATGATGCATCAAACCAAACTTTATAAATTACAATGATTAAGTTTGTAAATTAATCCAATTTTGCACAAATACATGTAAATAATGACTATCTTTAACTAAATAAGATCAAAGATACATCTAGATTGATGAATGAGAGGTATATTTACACCTCTAAGCTTGAATAAACTCAAATTTTAATATAACCAATCAATCTTTGTATAAAATTGCTATTACTAACCTTAAACATGTGGAATACACAAACTATGAACTACTTTTTCTCGAATATCCATGGATCTTCAAAGAATATCGATATTTGGCTAAAGGAAGCCCAAAAATTAGTATAAAACCATAAATATTAATTATATTTAGAAAATTGATAAAAATGTCACACAAATATGTAAATAATACACCAATATTTGATCAAAACACACCAAGATTGGCAACTCTTCTAAAAATTCACAAAGATCTACTTAGGCCATCTTAGTTCTAACAAAGCTCCTCTTATTGATGCTTAAATAGAGTGGAAATAAATATCCTCTTATTGATGCCTAAATATGTATCACAAGTTCCTATATTTTTCAAGAACACTTCTCATTTTAAAATTCCTAAGAACTTAATGCATGAGTTGTAGGTTGTGATAATCATGTTATCTTTGATGGAATAAAGGTAGAAAAAGTGGACTATTTCATAATATTTATAATATTTATTGGGAATATACCATGTCAAAATATTAGATTTATATAAATTATGGAGTATCTATGCTAATAATAGTGAATTATGATTAATAACTAATCTAAATACTAATCTATGATATGTATTTATAATGAAAGTTAAACTAGAGTGATCTAGTCAAAAAAGGAGCAAAAAGAAGGGTAGGGAAGAAAAGAGATGTTTTAGATATTTATACCAAACATCATGACAAAGTTTAAATGTATTCCAAGCATGCACTTAACTAATGTATAACATGAAATAACATGAGCTCAGATCTTATCACACATCAAGAAAAATCTAAGGAATGAGAAAACTACAAATAAGAACTAAGTTCACTTTAAAGATTTAACCTACAATTAAAAAAACATTATCTCAATTTCAATGACTAAAATAAATGAAATGAACCTAATGACTTTCAATCAACCTATCATTAGCACAAGTTTATAAATCTATAATTAAAATATGCTCACTAAGAATTTATAACACCCATTCAAATCTAGAAATAAGAATAGGCAAGTGAGAGAGGAATCATAATAATAAATGGCATAAATAAATATGTAAAATCCTTAAAAAATTCCTTGATTTTATTAATTACTCAATCTTTACACCAATTTTTGGCTCAAAAACTCCCTCTTTCTATCACCATTGAAAATGTTCTTTTTATAAGATGCAAGGAAGCATGTCAATCAGTCCTAACCAATTAAAAAAGTATAGTGTAGAGACAACTATCATTTCCAAAAATGTTCTAGAAATACACTAGACTTTCCCAATGGTCCGATCCATAGGTAGTGTGTTTTACAAATAACACATGCATTTACAAATAGAATATCCCACTTTCAAAATGGATAATATTTAGCTATAGGAAGAATATTCCTAAGTCTCTTAACCTTTGGGATCCCTATGCTAATACAAGATATTCATGGTTATTTTATGTTATTGGCCCAAATTAATCCCATTCTCTATATCTAAGGTAAAAATAGAATTCCATGTTCCCTCATGAAATACACCTCTAAGATGTAATGGTGTACTAGACTGCTGATCTATGGGCCTTGGATTAAATTACCTTTGCATTACCAAATCTGTAAGGTCTCAAATTTGGTACATTGCACCCACATGGCTCTAATGTGTCATCTCCATGGTTTTCCCATGGAATCCTTCTCATCTCTATACAAAAATGACTATTACCTTTAAAAATCTAGCTTTGATCTTACACCATCCAAGTCATCTACATGAATCAACGTAGTCCATAGATCCTTAGAGAAATTGGACCCAAGCATTTGTATTTAAATGGAAATCCTTATGACCATATTTTTATGTTTGTGTGAATGTATTTGATGAACACATCACCATCAATTTTAATCTTGTCTTCAAAACTCTCTGCTATCTTAAAACTAATGTCCTTCTAATCATCATTTAACATCTACATGAACATAATTGATGGGTTCATGATCATAAATTTTAAACTCATCTTTGGAATAATTTTCTATCTTAAATTTAACATCCTCATTCTTATCATTTGATGTCCATATGAATTTCTTTGATGGGCATGCAAATGTCAATTTTAAGAACATCCTCAAGACTATTTTCTGGGTCTACCACTTGTCATTTCTAGGTTGATTCTTATTCCTGTGTGTGCCATTTGGTGGTCTACCATTTTCTTGAGCTTTGTCAAAACCTTGACTTAATACACACCATCAGATCATTTTCATGTGAGCAAATATAGATCATAGACCCTATATAGATTCACAATGTTTATGTAAGGTTTGAGGAACATATATAACTTACTATAAATTTCCATACTATGGTTTTATTTTGTGTTGAATAAATAAGACATAATACATTAGGTTGAGAACATTTAAGCTAAGGTTTGATCATAATAAAAGGGACCCCATGAAATGAAAGAGACATAGAATATAGTTTTTAAGCTAAGTCTATAGCATGGATAATTTTTCCTTTATAGGTTTGAATTTAATTCAAAATTAGACCTAGGTTAAAACATTAGACATGGATTAAAAATGGATTCAATTAATCTTGAACCAATGGATAATAAAAATTAATTTAACATTAAAGTTGGAAAACATTAAACATGTTTATTGCCAAATGATATTCCATTTATCCTACAACACAAGAAATAAATTTTAGAAACATTGGAAGGGGGTGAAGCCATGATTATCCCAAAAATATGTCCATTAATCCAAACAAGAATGGTTCCTTCAATTAATAGGAAATATTAAAGTTAGGGAATGAGAATAATAAGAACTTAAGTTAAAGTCCCAGATTAATATTCTCATTCACATTAATAGATAAATATTTTGGTCCAAAGTATTAGGATAAGTATTATGACCATTGAACAAAAAGAGTCCGATGAAATCAATGTCTTGGGGAAATTGTCTCAGGCCAATTATTTCATGGGCCGAAGCAGTCATTTTCAAAAGGTCTTAAGGGTACTTTCAAGAGATCTGAAGGTCACTTTCAAAATTTTTGAAGGGCACTTTTAAAATATCCAAAGGGCACTTTTATAAGATCCAAGGGGCACTTTTATAATATTCAATGGGCACTTTCAAAATTCCAAAGGTCACTTTTAAAAGTTTTGAAGGGCACTTTTAGAAATCCCAAAGGGTAATATTAGAGGGCAAAGGTCCATTTCAAAAAGGCCAAAAGGAAATTATGTAGGGTAAGTATCCTTGAAAAAACATTCAAAGGGTAAGTTACACAAATCCTAAAGGGTATTTTCCTTTTGGCCTCTCTTTCAATAAAATTACATTGGCAAGATTACTATGAGGAATTGTTTTGGGATTTTTACGTCAGACAAAATGTCTAATGATAAAAGTTCAAAGGCTCATTTTAAAAATTTATGAAGGGTACTTTTAGAAGATCCAAAGGGCACTTTAAATTTTTTTAAGGGCACTTTCAAAAAGATGAAGGGCACTTTGGTAATTCTATATGAAGAAAAATGTTGGAGAAATGTAAGTTAAAAAAAAATGCCAAAAACATAAGTCCCAAAAGTTAAAAACATAAGAAAAATACCTTACATTTAGCTTATATTACATGAATATTAAAATTATGAAGTGGATTTAGGACATAAAAGGGACCAAGCATGGTTTTTAGACTAAGGTTTGGTCAAGTTAAAAAACATGACTAAGCCTTAGGATAAAAATAAACCAAGCCCATAACATTATTTAAAATGTTCCTACATAAAAATTTCCCACAAATTCAAATAAAGTACTTAGATTAAACTTATACTAAGGGTTTAGCAATTTGAATTGATTTCCAATAGACCAAAAGATATTAAATAATTATATGAACATTAAAATCATGAAACCCAAGTGTTATTTATTCCATGTAGACCTTATTAGACCTACAACTAGAAAACACATAGATCTAATGTTAGAAATTATATAAAAGGGAAAACTAGAATTATGCATAAATATATTAACCAAACAAGGTGTGGATGATAGTCAAATATAAATAATGTGAAAAACATGTTAGTGATGCTCTAGTGAGTTTATTTTTCAATTTCTAGGTAAAAATTTGCATAATTTGACACAAGGGTCACTATTTTTTTAGGAATGGGGGTATGTTGACGTCAACAAATCCATTAGATGAAGGTAAGATAAACCATCCTAGAGGGTCCTTCTAAACATACCTAGGGAATAACCAATCAAGATCTACTAAAGGAGAAAAATAAGGAGAATGAACAAGTTTCTTTGAAGGAGAAATCCATCTTGGAGGAGGTATAATGTTATTTTTTGGGTAAATTCTTTTTTTTTTTTGTCTTCTAACTTTATAGTTGGTTATTATAAATTATTTTTTTATGATGTTCTTTTAGCTAACAACCGATGGGTCTCTATTTCATGGATTTATGTCTTATTTTGTATAAAATTTTAGTTATTAGATCCATGTAAAACCAGGTTTATTTTATCTATCAAATAAAAACAATTATTTTTAAGAAGTCAAAATGAACCAAAACTTTATGTACATGCATTAAATTTTAATATTTTAAATGTTTGTCTTTATGTAGATGACTTGATATCTATAGGTAGCTCTATGAAGATGTTGAATAGATTCAAGGAATATATGAAATAAGAGATTTATATGACTAATCTTGAACTTATGAATTAATTAATTTTCATGTAATTCTATCAAAATAAAGAGGAAGTATTCATTTGTCAAGCCAAGTATACACAAGACATGTTAAAAAAGTACAATCTTTAAAATTTTAAGTCTATAGAAACTCAAATTTTAAGTGGATAAAATATTATGAGGGAGGATGGAATTCATTCATCTTATGATAATAATTTTTAAATCATGGTGGGAATTTTATTCATCTCATTATGACAATACCTGATATCAGTTATGGGGTCTCACTAGTTTCTAGATTTATGGGTAAACCATCACTCAAGCATTTTCAAGAAATAAAGAGAATTTAAAACTATGTAAGAGGTATTTATGATCATGTTATTTATTTTATACCATAAATTTATTTATTTATTATTGGATACATAGATTTATATTAGCGAGGATCTCTTGATGATAAGAAATCAACTTCGGGTTATTGCTTCACCTTAGGAAGTTGGTTGGTTTCTTAGTCTATAAAGAATCATGATATAGTTATATTATTATATATTATAGTTAAATATATATAAATCAAATAAAATTTCACATAATTAATGTAATTGATAATTTTTAATAAGATCCATGGAAGACTCAAGCAGATGATAGGAATCTCACCTCTTTGTATCAAAACGGGGAATGCCAAGTATGATGCCAATATGGGCACTTGAGTTATATTTTTATACTTACTATATTTTAGTTTTAATATGTTTTTTAAGTTTAATAAATTTATATATGATATTATTTATATTTTATATTAATTTTACACACTTTCCAATGGTTTATTAAAAAATAGATGGAACTGCTAGTTAGCTCTAGTTCACTATCAGAGTATTATAAAGAATCCCAAGTGGTGGGGTGAATTTTTAGTGTTAGTTACATGAAATTAAAATTTATTTAATTTAATTCATAATTTTATGGATTTTTGGACACCAATTGTTTCTAATTATATCTTTTGGTAGTCAATTGATAGTAGTTTCTTAGCAGATGACCAAAAAGCTAGTAGTTAGTGTTAGTGGTATTATTTATTGTATATTGAGTTAATATTTAGTTAATTTAAGTTGTATTAAAATATAATTTTACAAGTATAATTATATAATAATTATTTTTAAATTAAATTTATTTATTTTTTATGATATGTTTTTCTTGAAATAACTTGTCATGTAAGTTATCTTGTAAACGACTCATTTTAAGCCTTATTTATTTAATAAAGTTGCACACAATATAAGTGTAGTGAATTAATTAAAATTGAGGATATTATTTCATGTTTTATTTATTATATTATTTTAGGTATATAATATTTTATACTATCAACAATATATTTCATGTTTTCATTTATTGATGACACTTTTTTATCAAGTTTTTCACTTACAACACAACTAGTTTAATAGCTAGTAATTATAGGATAATTTTGTTGATACATAGCTTCAATTTTAAAAATAAAAAATCATATTTTCACTAAATATAATAATGTTAAATATTCACCATAAAAATTTGTAGGTGATAACTCCGATCCTAATTTAACCATTAGGAATACAATTAACCATGACATAGTTGTAGTATCTAGATAAGGCCACAATGCACCCCTATCCTCTTACAATAAACTTATCTTAATAGACTAAAATTTAATATTTTATTACATGATTGTATTTTTAGAACATCTTAGGTATTTTTCACTTACTCTCATTCCAAACAGTTAGGATGACATTTGTTCTAGGGAGGTTTACAAAAACATAGGATTTCTCACTATTTTTAGCAAGTTTACAATTTATATGAATTATATAGAATATTTTATATTAAATTTATTCATTATAAAATAAATAAATTAAAAAATTTATAGTTTAATAATTTAATACCATTATTTTATGTCATATTAAATTAAAAGGAGTTATAAAACCTCTCAAAAATGTTAAAAATTAATTTTCACAATTTAATAAAAAATGTTTCTTTAACTTTGAACCACCATTATATAGCATCAATATCATACTCACTAAATAAAAATTGAATCCCAATTATCCAAAAAATATATAAAATCTATATTTTCAATAATAGTATTATTCAATAGATCTCTATTTTATACCCAAATCTGAGGTTAAAACCTTATAGACCAATACATATGAATATCTAATTTGATTGAACTTTGACCAAATTATTTTCAATTGAGTTTAACCTCAAAATAAAAAAGTTCAAAGAACATACCCCACTATATTATTTTAATATTTATAAAAAATAAAAGAAATCAATAAAAATCTTATAATTTAAACTTGTAGAGTTAATTTATTATAAATTAATAAAAATGAAAATAACTATCTTAATACTAATCATAGAACCCCAAATTTTTAATGTATTTTTTCTAAATGATTGTAAAAAATTATTATAAAAATTACATAAAAATTATTGAAATTTTAGTTGATAGAGAAAATTTATTAAAAAACTCTAAAATAGTAACAACTCACCCCAAAATGATTGCAAAACCTCAATTTGTTTTATATTATCTTCTTTAAAATATTTTACAACCCTACTAAAAATTATAAAAACATTAAATATGGTTTTATAGATATATTTGATTCTTTGAAATTATGGCTTCAACCACAATTTTACCTAAATCAAAGTTATGGTACCACTTAGTATGATCCACACACCAAAAACTAATTATTGAGAATATAATCTAGATCAATATAAAAAAAGAGTTATTTGTGGGCTGAGATGCACAAATTTGTAATATATTCATAAATATATTAGTACACTTAAGATAAGGAAACACCGTATAATTCTCCTTTAGGAAGTAGTAACTCCATAATTCTACTTTGAGGACACCTCAAATATACTTATAATATATAAAAGACTCAACTCTTACTTCATATCTTTTAAAATCATATTAATTTATTTTATATAGACCTCTATTACTAATAATGGATGGGTACACCTAATCCTAATATAGGATAACTCATTACCCAAAGTAAATAATTCCACACATTACTCATTTTACCAAATATATTTAACCATTACAAATAATTAAGGGTGATATGTAGTACCACATGGAAACATATCTATTAACACAAATACGTTAAAATATCATATACTTAAGTAGATAAAATTATCTCTTTCCTTGGAGTCATTACAATGTGCTTCAATCTTATAACCCTTATTCATATTTATTATTTTCCAAAGTGATAGGATATGTATTATTCATAAATAGAAAACATTGCATTCATATATATCCTCCATTATCACCTATAATGATAAATATTGTATTGATATATGTGAGGTCATAAATGCCTAAAAATACTCTTGCATAGCTAAAATAGTATCAAATTTCATAATTATTTTTTTATGGATTAAAAGATGGAAGATGAGAGTCAACACCTAAAACTCACTCACTTCCTCCTTCCATGTTGGCCAAGTCAATCCCTATTTTAACACTATGCAAAATTATACCTTTCCAAAATTCAAAACATAGTTGACCTCTTAACCCTCATGGGATTAACTCAATTAACTATGGTTATGGATTATAGTTAGGGATTAAATCCCACCATTTTCTAATTTATCATCTTTAAAACATAATTTATGATATCATTGGTATGCCTTCAAGTGTGGATTTTATTCCCCCTCACTTTTATTATTATATGTATACCATTAATGGCTTGACTATTATTTATTTTATTTATTTAGATTGGCTAAAAATTCCCAAGGTTTATTATAGTCACCTTTTTTATGTTGTTAGTGCTTAATTTATAACTCACAACTCAAGCTAAGATGTTATAATATAGAGTTTTATGTAGTTTAGTTTTTTCAATAATTGCATTATTACAATAACACTTAAGCTCGGTGTAATATTTTGATCATATTACTTTAGTTGATATCAATTGTGACCAAAATGTGTAAGTACAAGACTTATTTAATGTTGTCATAATACTATGTAGAATAATAATTACTCAATTGCATGTACACACACACATTAAATTAATGATATATAATGTTCAACTATGATTCTTAGTTCTCTCTCTTTTCTTATTTACCTTTCCTTTTTCCAACATTTTTTCCATATCCAATTCTATATCTTTAGTGGTCAATATAAAAAACTATAAATAACCCACAAAACATTAGCACTACCTAGTCTAATAATAAATGTAAAACCATGATGGATAATAATAATTTCTAAATTAATAATATTTTTTAAACATTTCCTTGTTAGAGTAAGTTAATAATAACAATGTATCATAATAAAATATTCAACTAAGTAAAATTTAGTTCTTTAAGCATATATTCATGGTTGAATGTATTACTAAATCAATCACACAAAAATCATCAATTAATATTATTAATACAATATTTATTCCTCTTGAAACTTATTATGACATAAAATAAAAGTATTATTAATTGGTAATATGATATAATATAGTAAACATTAATTTATAAAAGTGTGGAAAGGAATCAATGTCTAAATAAATCTAAGAGGGAGAGAAAAATAAAAATGTAACTATTAAATAGTTTTAAAAGAGTCAATGATGAAAATAAACTCAAGATGGAAAGATAGGAAAGCTAAACATAACAAAGAATAAGAAAAAAATTAATTGTTGAAACCTAAGAGGGAACTAAATGAAAATTAAATCTACAAAAGAATCTAAAAATGTCAATGGTTGAATTAACCTAAGAGGGAAATATGTGAATAGAAGTTATTAATGAAGCTAAAATGAGTCAATGACTACAAGAAACCAAGAGGTAAAGATAACAAGGTGTTGAAAAGTATATAACATGAAATTTAAGAACATGCTATTGGAAAATTAAATATTGAGAGATAATCAACTACTAAAATATGAAATAATATCCAAAACATGAAAAATGTTAAGTATTTAATAGGTATAATAATGCTCATTAATGTCTTAGATTATCATTACATGTGTTGTCAAAAATATCAAAAATATCATGTTGAATCTTGTATCATGCCTTAAACATGAATTTTATACTCTCTAAAATGATCACAATACCAATGTTGTGGGTATAATTGATAGAGAAAGTAGGGGTGACATAATTAGGAGGACACTCCTCCTTTGGATACAAAAAGGGTAAAATGGGAATAAATATTCAATCTTAATAGGTGGTTCTAGTTAGATAGGTGGATATTTTTTCATCCTATGAATATGATATGAAATTAACAAAGGATATTGATGCCCCAACCTCTAAAATTTATGAATGTGCTATTGATAATAATTAAAATCATATATGGAGTGAGAAAGACAAGCATACTAAGTTAAATAGTGTTCCCAATTTTTTTTAGAGTGTATGTAATAATTGTCTTCAACAATGGCACATAGTAACTATGAGAATATGGTAGTGACTTTATATTACATGAAATTGAATTATATTTTTCAACTTGATTTTATACCCTAGGAAAAATATAGGATACTATTGATCTTCTCTACTCTTATTTTTATAATGTGTAGAAAACTCATGCCAAATATAAAGTTCCCAATTTTTAGAGATATATGTTGGAAGTATATTTTTAGGAGTCATATGTAGTAAAAGAGGAAATTTTATAGGTTTTAAGTGAATTACATCTAATTATTCTTGAAGGTATATTAAAATAGTCATAAAAGGATTACTAGTCCCATGAAAATTGTAAAAATACTTAGGTGGGGAAAATACACACTATGGTGGACTATCCATAAGAAGAGATTGTTTATTTAAATATAAATTACACTTATATGATATATACTTATATACCATATCCCTTAGTTTATTAATAAATGAAAAAAACTACATTAATTGATTTTGTCCTAAGACTTCCATTTAAATATTTGGTGTTGGTGGGTGTGGTATCAGAGCCAACATATAGGGGGAGACACTATTTTTCATATTGGGATACCTTAAAAAAGGAGTAAAATAGGTATTAATATTTTTATATACACTATGAATAACTAAAGTTTCATCATCATTCATAATTTAAAAATAAAGAGTAATAATGTTAATGTTAGAGTTTAAGGATACTAGTTCATAATATATTTGAAGAAAATATTTATGATGTAGAATTTTCGAATGTATTTATTAATCATATACAAAAAAAAATTATAATATACCATATGTTCATAATATTAAAGAGTTGTGAGGTATTTTAGACACGTAACTTTTGTATTACATTCCTTATAAACATCGAATTTGGAACACTTTGACATTCTGGGACTTTGCATACACATTTAAATCTTGTGCACACTTTCCTTTGTTAATCTACCCACATATTTATATGACCATACTAATTTAATATATATACGTATTAAACATCACCATAATATATGAAATGACCTTAAAAAAATCATAAACATACTATCTACATATCTTAGATCACTAATATTCACTCCTAAGATAGTATTGGAAATATTTAAATAGTTACATTTTTTCCATAGGTATCTACCTCTACTAATATTTTCAAGAAACACAAACCACTAATTTTAAAAATTTAAAGTCTCCATTAGTTCATCATAATTTATTGTCCATAATGGGATATATCAAATAGTGAGTTATAAATACAAATCAATACTAATGTAATATTTACTTGGTGATTATCTTGGAAAGTCCTAAAAACATAATAAATCAATCATAAATCTCTTGATACATTATTAAAAAATGAATACATATCTAAATACACACACACACACACACACACACACACACACACACACACACACACACACACACACACACACACACACACACACACACACACACACACACACACACACCCCCACACACACATGCATACACACACACACACATGCACACTCGCATGCACATACACACACATGCACGCATGTGCACACACACACACACACACACACACACACACCTCTATGTATTAGAATTACATATGATTTGAGACCTCTAAAAATTATTCAAATCTAGGAAACACTAAACCACTAAATAAGGAGTGGTTTTAAATTTACAATCCAACTAATTAATCCATTTTACAAGGGCCATCCTATGTCAAAAGTGATAATAAAGTTTCAAAGAAAAGAGAAAGAAAAGTTAGATCAATGCATAGGACATAAGGAAATCACACACATATGATGCATATATAGGTATATGAAAAATGGTATGTTGCATTAAATACTTACACATTTTACATGAATAGTACTAACAAGACCTAGACAATACAAGTCATTATATGGGCTTAAGCTTTGTTTGCAATATCTATATAGTGTTTCAGATCTTATTTCTTGATTTTATTGGTTAAATATTATACATATATTTTCCAATGATATTGATGAACATATTGAGGAACATAATATCAAAGTAATATTAGTATCTTCCTTCCTAGTGGTTTTTTAATTTATAAATGTTGTAATTTTAATATATGTCTACCATTTATATTTAGATTTATATTATTATTATTTCCATATTTTAACTAATCTGAATATTCATATTTTTACTTCATTTAGATCACATTAGTCACAAAAATTATACTTTTTTATTAAAATCCTAGTCATTGGCTTAAGCATGAAAAAATATATGTCTCGTCTACCTTAGGGTTTTATATTTATCCTCATTTAAGATTTGAATTTAATACATTATTTCATATTTCCCCTATTAACATAATAAAATCCTTAACATAACTATAATGGATGATACTTATTTATATTTTACAATTCAATATATGGTTCTCATAACTACATGCTTCTCTTATAGATTATAAAATTTATTCTTATCTCTTTAAATGAAATGGGATAAATTCATCTATAATAAACCTAAGGGTGATACTAATAATTTTTAATTATTATCTTTCATTAGTAAGATTATTTTATGAATATTTTCCCATTTACTACTCAATAGAAATGGCATGTATGATTGATTTTATTCTTCCTCCCCCTAGACCTCAAGGTAGTTTTTTAATTTGATAAGGTTAAAAAATGGTATTAGAGGGTCTCATACCTATTATAAAGTCTAAAATATTTTCAAAAAGTAGTAAAAAAATTAAATGTAGATTAGGATCCCCATGATCAAAAACACAACATGGTTGACTTAAGCCAAAAAGATAGTAAACCATCAAGAAAGGTCCACTAAACATAAGAAAAAATAAATAAGATTACATAGTAAGAATATATATAATTAAAGGTATAATATTAAAGGTAAGAATCCTCTAATTATAAGTAAATTACCATCCCATTTATGTGTTTCTTATTTTTTTCTTATTTTTGGTGAGGCCTCATGTTCTCTTGTTTGGTACGTGAGTAGAGTCTTATGCTTTTATTTTCTTCAGCTAGTCTAAGGTTTTATGATACAATTTCTCATATTTTTTCTTAGAATTTTATTGCTTCTCTTTGGATTTATTTTATTATTTCCTCTATTTATTTATGGTACCTCTCCCACTTCTCCCTCACCCAAAATATCCTTCACTTTTCCTTTAACTCATCCTTAATGAAGACTCAATCCCTTAGATTGGATGAACATCAAATGTGAATTCAACTTGTCCATTTCCTTAGTCATTTCAGTACACAAAAACTATTTCATGGTAAATTTTGTCTAAATATTTTCCATGTTCATTTTTGATTCCCATATTTTCTTGCTCCTTGGGGCATGGGATTCAAGGCTTTTCCTTTATTTCAAACCTTTAATTTTTTCACCCATGTTGATAGTAGGAATGATTTCCTTCTCATATGATGACTCCTTTACATTTAATTTTCCTTTTCCTTTGACCTCTATGTCAATTAAGGTGGTGGGTCGATTATGATCTTGTATCTCTAGGGGTTTAATAGATGCTTCATCCTCTCAGGTTTAATTTCCTCTTTCATCACTCTCTTCTAAAACTTATTATTTGGTATTCACTTTAATGGATTAAATATCTTATTTAACCCACATTGGATCACCCCTCTTGATAATTAAGAAAATGAGATAGTGATGTAATAATTCAAAGGGAGGATTTCAAATGAAAGATGCCATTGTGGAATCTAAGGACTTTAGTATAAAATAGGTTAGGCTGATTTTGTGACCTTTAAAATAATTCATTAGAATGAAATTATGGGAGAAAATAGACATGTACTTACCCTCCAAAGTGATGTATTTCATGATTTGGAGATAGATTTCATGTCATTTTCTTGCCAACTCTACTCTAGGGTATCCTTTCTACTTTGGAATGATAGGATCATCCATTTTTAAAATAATATTCATGAGTTTCTCATTGCATATGTTTTCCTTGGAGGCCTTCACACCTTCATATTCCATGCCTATAAATTAATCAATGATTTCCTTTATGATGGTAATCCTCAATCCTCTCATTTTGATGACTCTTTCCTCCCATTCACCAATAAAATCCTTTAGAAATGGTAAAATCATAACCAATAATTATAACCATGAAATTAGTGATCCATCATTTCATTAGTTTCTTCCACATATTTGGGTCTTATTTTAATTTACTGTAGGAAATGAGCTCCATTATGTGATGATCTCTTCTCATGACTAGTTTATTTTTGTTTCTTAGGGGCTTACTGTAATTTAATTTTTAATGGGATTTAGTTGGCCATAAAATGATATGACTTGGATATTAATAGTGATGATGATACATTTTTCCCATGATATAATTTTATTTCACTCACCTTGAAATGAGTTTTGGTGTCATTACATTCAGCTTCACATATTATGAAATGTATCATTTTTTGCATGCTCGTGATTAGATTACCCTCCCTTGATGGGGTAGTTAATCTTTCCAACATCATTCACAATGATTATGTTTACCTATATTATAAAATATTTTATATTTTTTAAATGGTGAATATAGGGTGTGTGCACATCAATATTTTCCATGTTATCCACCCCTTTATCTCATTCTCTATATATGTGAGAACTTGAATATTCCTTGAATTGTTGAAGGATTTTTTGGAATCCTCTATTTCTATCAAGATAAGACATGAGGGTTTAGTTTTTATAAATAACTAGTTTATGATGTTTAAATATTCCCTTTTGACTTCAAGATAATCAATTTGAATTTTTTCTATGTAATCACCTAAAAGTGGTATTTGACTACTAACAGTGCTACTTGAGACTACCTAGATTATCCCTAGACCTATCCTAGATCCTATTATCATACTTATCCATCCTTCGTGTAGGCCACATGCATCCCTAGTTATTTAAAATTCAATCCCATATCCTCATTTCTTGATCATGGCCCTTCATGCCCATTATTCTACCAACTAAAAATTATAAGTATTTACCGAAAGACTAATCATCAATGACATAGTATGTAAGTGTATAAATAAATAATTCACAAGATAATATACCTCTAAAGGCTCAAACCATAAATGAGACAAAAATTTCAAAGTGGGAAACCAAATTTATTAGAGAAAACCCCATGTAATCTTATTATAAGGCTTGAAATCAAAATCTCCACAAGTATAAGATTGAATCAAGAGCACAAGAGAAGAGGAGAGAGATCTATGAGATTCTAGTGAAGAAATGATTTGAGGGAGGTCTCTTTTATATAGATAGAGGAGGATAATTATAGTTACAATGAATCCAATTATTAACTTATAAGCCTCCTAAGTGTGTGTTATTTATGTCCTAGTCCATAAAAAGTGAAGGGAGTTATGTGACCTGTGGAGGAAGGAGTTACTCATGCAAATAACTCCCAAATCCTAATGGATTACAAAGAGGTTAGTGACACCTCATGTAATCCATATTTATTTGGATTAATAATTCACAAAAATAAAAATTATTCACACACAAAAAAGGAACTTAGGATAAAATAAATTATCCTAAATAAACAGTAATCCTAACACTCCCCCTTAAAACTTTATTTAGGGGTAAAAAAAAATAAGGAGAAAACATCACCAACTCTCCCCTTTGATGATAACTTCCTTAAATCCCAAAATTTTACAAAAGAATACAAAATTTTGTCTAGATAGTTGAATAGTGAAGATATTAGCCATTTATTTTATAATAGGACAGAAAGAGAAAAAATGATTATCTTTAAGAAGTTCACACTGATAGTGATGTTGAATCTAAATATCCTTTAACCTTAAATGTAAAAGCAATTTTTTTTATAAAGTAATGGAACTTTAATTATCAACAAAAAATGGAGTATCTAAATTTTGTGGGTGGCCCAAATTTAAAATAAGTCTTCTAAGCCAAATACCTTCTTTTACGACATGATTAAAAGCTTTATACTCAGCTTTTGTAGAATATAAACATACTTTAGTCTAATTTTTACTATTACATGAAATTATTCAAAAAAACAAATAAAAATAATAAATAGTTGTGGATGTATGATCATTAGGATCATCATCCCAATCAAAATCTAGATAATCTACCAAAAAGAAATTACTATTTGAGGTATACTCGATGCTAAAAGTTATATTATCTTTAATATAATGAATAATTTGTTTAGAATATTTGAAATGAGTATCTTGAGGTTTAGACATAAAATGAGAAACTAATCCAATATAAAAATAAATATCAATATGAGTATGAGTAAAAAAGTTCAAACTGTCAACTAATTGTCTATAGAGAGTTGGATCAACAGTTACATTTTCCACGTCATTGAGTAATTTAAAACAAAGGTAATAAGTATTATAAATAGGTTTTCAATATGAACTATTAAACATAGATAATAAGTCATGGATATTTATGTGTGTGTGTGTGTGTGTGTGTGTGTGTGTATTGAGAAATAGAAATTCTATCTTATTCTTGCCAAACTTAAATACCTAAAAATTAATGTAAGAGACCCAAATCAGTCATTTCAAATGAATTATTTTATTTAAAAAACATTTACTAAAAAAAACCATTTAACTATTACTATGAGTTATGATTAAGTCATAAACATATAAAATAATGACATCAATTCTATTTAGAATGTTTTTAACAAAAATATTATGATCATTAGAAATATGAGTAAAGCCTTGAGCTATACAAAATTGATTTATTTTAGACTTCCATTCTCTAGGAGATTGTTTCAAACCACAAATAACTTTTTTTAAACTTCAAAAGATATTTTCATTGACTTTATTAATAAAACTAGGGGGTTGAGATATGTAAATTTATTCTTGGAAGTCACCATTTAAAAAATCAAACTATAAATCCATTTGATAAATATGGCAATTCATGTGAGCAACTAAAGATTTTAAAAAAATTAATTGTGGGCATACTAGAAATAGGAAAAAATATTTCATTATATTTAATTCCTTTAATTTGTGAAAAACCTCTAACAAATAATCTAGTTTTATATTTTTTAATTTGATTATCATAATTGAACTTAGTTGTAAACAACCATTTACAACATAGCAAATGTTGTCCTTCAAGGAGAGTAACTAAGTCCAAAGTGTTATAAAAAAATCAAAGAGTTCTATTCATCATACATTTAGTTTTCATAATGAGGGTGACCTTGAGATTGTTTTATAGTTTGAGGATCATTTTTTTTCATAACTTTAGACATAAAAGCATAATTAATTTTTTTTTTCCTAGTTCTACGATTTTCATTAAGATTTACATTAATCTAGAATCTTCTATAGTAGTCTTGGCCCACTTAGGCATAAAATTTTGTGGAGCAAGACTAGAAGAATGAGAATGAACTTGAGGAAAAATATCACTATAAAACAAGTCATTATGATCATCACTTTTTTCAAAAGGAAAATAAGCAAAAATGATATCAAGAGAATCTAAATTGGAAGCACAATCAAATACATCATTTTTAGCAATGTTAACATCCCTTTTAATCTTATTTTTGTTAGTATGAGGATCATACACCCTATAAGGCTTATATGATTCATGAATTTTAATGAAGATAAAAGTGTCTTATTTAGAATATAACTTCTTAAAATTTTCAATTGGAATATGAACAAATGCATCATAAGAAAAAGCATGTAAATGCTTCAAATTAGGTTTTCTACCACTCTAAGCCTCATCAAGGGTAATATTTTTTTTAAAAAAAAATAGTGGGAGTCATATAAATAAAATACATATAATACTACATATATTTAACATTAAATTTTTAATGCCTATTTATAGCATGCAACATACACCTAGCCACTTTAGTGATAGTCCTATGTTTATGTTCAGTAACACCATTTTGTTCAACTCTGTAAGAAATAGTTTTCTCATGTTTAATACCATGTTACTTACAATATGAAATAAAATAATTTTAAAGATATTTAATACCATTATAAATTTTTAATATTCATAAATAACAATGATATTGTATTTGAAAAATGGCATGAAACTCAATAAAAGTGTGTAATAATGGTAGTTACACAACCCCTAAAGATGAGAGCGTTATATTCCTCATTTAAAAATATTTCAATGGCATGAATCAACTATTGCCTTATCTTACTCAAATAAAGGAATAAAAAATGAGTGAAGTACCAATGGACATGATAAACATTAAGAAATTTCGGATTAAATACCTAGTTAGACTAAGTAAGGGTACCGACAACAAGGCAATAGAATTTGGAAAAGAAAAAACAAAGATAGGAAAGGAAAATAACAAAGAATAAGAGGGAATTAAGAAATGTTTAAGAGGTACTTCTAAAGGTACCATTGAGGTCAAATAAAATACTAAATCTAAGGATCTCAAAAAGTAGTAGATCGCTCTCTATAAAAAGGGGGCAAGGAAATTTGTAATTGTGGACAATGATAGTGAAGAAAGGGAAGAGTGTAAAATTAAGGACACCACTAATACTCAGATGATTACATAGATAGGGATTGAGAATTAGAAGGAAAATATCTAAACTAATAATATTGAGAAAGAAGAGAAAGAACAATCCCAAAAAGATAAAAACAAAGAGTTTAACAAAATTGTGAACTTGTTCAAGAGTAGGGAGAACATTGATATATTGATTGAATAACTATAGCTACAAAAGTCTCTCTTGAGATGGTTCATGAGGGAAATGTCAATCCTCAAAAATAGGATGAACATAATGCAATAAGAAAATGAAAATTTATTCAAATCTTGAATTGATAAAGAAGATGATATTCAGATTAAAAGACTCAGCTTCAGGGTAGATCTCTTTGAGCATGCCAAATAGGATCTACAAAACAAACTCAAATTCACTATAAACTATAGTAAAGCTGATATGAATGAAGTATTATAGGATATATGGAAAACCTTTGAGAGCACCTCAAAGATCTATTTAACCCTAGATATATAGGAAAGGGAAAAGAGACAAAGGGATAAATTAGTAGTTAAATGCACAACATTGACTATGAAAGCATTATCATGAAAATTGACATGAATCTTAGCAACATGAAGGCATGCTGGGAAGATATTTTGGGAAGTATGGAATAATCTATGTTATCTGGCTATGTGAGAGTAATTTTTTATTTAATCTCTTATTATCTTTGTGTTGTGTCATTTGAATCCTTTTTACGGATATTTATTTAGTCTAGTTCTTCTTTGTTTGATGTACTCTAGGGTTTGGGGACCCTAGCTCAAAAAAATACCCCCTTTAACCTCAACAAAGAATAAAAGTTTCTAAAAGTTTATCTTTAATTTTTAAAAATTAAATCTAAACTCACCTGGTACAATAATAAAAAAAAAGTTAAAGCATAATTTTAACCATTAAGAAAAGTAGTTTGCATAGGGCCTAAGATATCACCATGAACTAAATTAAGATTTTAAACAACACATTAAGAGATATTCTTAGGAAAATATTATCTATGATTTTTATTAGCCATAAAACCACTATAAGTAGAAGTAATGGGAGGAATATCAGGCAAGTATTGCACCATATTTATTTTTTCATAAGTGCAATACTTTGATAATTTATATATCACAATATTTCATACCACAAGTTAACATAATTAAAAACAAGCAAAGCATGAGAAGAGGAGGAAGAGAATACAATAAATTTGAATAAATTATCATTGTCTAAAAAAGTAGTAGTAACTAATTAAAAATATTTATTAATAAATTTAACATAATAAGTATCATAAAAAAATTATCCTTTATAGTTCTATTTGAATAATTGAAGAATAAAAATTAAGTTCAATTTCAAATCAAGGATAAGCAAGACATTATGCAATTCACCATTAAGTATTTTAATAGTTTGTATGGCTTCAACATTGTAATAAGCATGATTTTTAAGACTTAAATGATTGTTAGAAATATTTGGTTCTAAATAAGTAATCAACTTAGTAGTCAATGTCATATGTTGAGTAAAACTATAATAAATAATCCATTCAATAGGATAATCAAATAAAGTACAAGTAAAAGTGGCTCTAGTATTAGACTTTTATTTTTCTTGAGTCTTAGTGTTACTAGTGCTAGAATTATCTTTGACCTTAAGCTTTCCACTTTTGATATTAAGTTTTCTTTGAGAGCAGTGATCTTCATCATATGTTTTTTAGTCAAAATAATTACACTTTAACTTTTTCTTAGGTTTGGACATATATTTTTTATCTTTCTTATCATGTGTATTATTTGACTTATCATATTAATTTCTATTCTTATGTTGGTGTTTATAAATGAAATAAATTTCATTAGTATTAAGACTACCAAATTGAATAAAAAAAAATTCTTGATGCAACAAATTACAAAATAATTCAAACATCAACAAAGTAGATAAAGTAGGAAAAACTTGTTGCCAATAAACATTTATAATAAAATGTTGAAATTGTTGAGGTAAAAATTTTTGTATGATAATATGAATAAAATTAAAATTTTAAATTTTAATGCCTAAAATAGATAATTGATAATGTAAAGCATGAACTTTAATCAATAAATCATCCATAGTTTTGAATTCATTATACTTTAAATCAGAGAATTGATCTTAAATTTGAATTTTGTGAGATTCATTCACAATACCATGAATAGATTTAAGTTTAGACCAAATAGTGGATGTAAGAATACAACCATCAATATGCACATGCAATTCAGAGGTCATGGTCATGCCAATCAATCTTAAGGCCTCATTATTTTTTTCTTGTCATTTCTCTTAACATTTAGTGGAGGTAGTATTTATATCAAGTTTGGGGTCCATGACATCTACTACATGCACCAAGTGTTTTAAGGTGAATATGTATTTCATATGTGATTTTAATATGTGGTAATTGGTATACATGAGTTTAAATTTAGGAAATAATTAAGTCATTATGCATCAAAATCTCAACCAATCCTTGAAATGCGAATAGTAAAAAAAACACTTAGATAAAGGAGGTACAAAAGAGGGGGAATAAATCCAAAGAAAATAATTATTTTAAATGAAAAATATATTTCATGGAAGAAATGGGAGCTAAAAAGGATAAATAATTACAAAAAAAAACACTTACAAAATGGTGATTAGAAAAATTATAAGTTGAAAACAAGAATACTATATCAACTAGTTTTAGAATCTTAGGTCACTTTAATGTAATAAAAAATGGTATTGATTAAGTGAATTATAATATTACTCGAAAACATTATGAATGAAATAGATTTGATCTGAGTGAAAAAATATATATAACATACAACAATGTGGACTATTCTTTTTATGTTAGAAAGTCTCACAAATCTAAAAAAAATGTAATTTCTTTTTTGAATAAGTGAAAATAATAAATAGTATTAAACTATCACTTTAGTCTCTTATTAAAAAAAGTGATTGAAATAAACTTGTTTTTTTTAAAATGTAAATTACTAAAATCTCAAAAAAGGATAGAAGTTTGAATTTGCTTTTGCTTCTATTTTTTTAAACAAATAAAATTGCATACAAAGATAGATCACTCCATTATCTTTTGGAATTAAATGGAAAAAATAAATATAATTTACTTCTAGAGAAATTTTAAGTTTACATCCAAGTGGAAATGTTGTGATTTTTTTGTTTTGAAAAAAACATAAGAAAAAATTGGGGTGACCATATTAAAAAGGGAGATCTATGTAAAGATCAAATGCTTTTTTTAATTGAATAAAATATTTATATAAAAAAAGTTACATCCAAGGAAAATAAGGATATACAATAAATAATAAAATTTCCATATGTTATATAAAATTTTAAATGACTAATCATGAAAAATAATTCTATTATGATATTGAGCCAACATTAGAAAAGGAAACACACCTGAATAAAAAAAATGTTATGTATAGAAAAGTGCATAGATTAGGGAGGGAACCATATGGTACTGGAGGTGTGTTGTCATGCAAATAAAAGTAGGATGATATTTAATGATAGCATGTTGGGACAAGTTGGGTGAAACAACATAGGGGCTAGGTAACTTGTATGTTAAAATAGACCAAAAAAATAGTTTTTTTTCTAGAATGGGGGTGGAGACCCTTGGCAAAAAACTTAACAAAAAATTATGAGTAGAACTTTTGAAAGAAGTTAGAATTGATTCAAGGATCCCTCTAATAGATAAAAAATATATTGTGATATGATATCAAGAAGGCATAATTTTTTTGTTTTGATTGATTATAATGAATAAAAAGAAAAAAAAAATATGACTCCAAAAAAATTTAAGAAGCTGAAAAATATATTAAAAGAGAATAGATAAATGCTCAAAATAAAAGTTAGGAGCTATAAAAAAATATTAGTGTTATAGGACTAATCAAAAAAATATTATTAAAAAAATAAGAGATTTGGAAACAAAAATATATGTAATATATTTTTTGTTGCTTGGTGTGCATACAACACAAAGATTTACTTGGAGTGATTCTCAACTAGTGGAAAGAAAGAAACCTATAACATTGAGTTAGATACAAATAATTGTAAGAAAAAAGAGAGAGATAAATGTATTTAAATGAATAGAAAGGTTGGATCCCTTTGCAAAAAAATAAAATTGTAAAATCTACGTAAAATTATACACACTTTCCAAAAAATGTCAATAAAATGATCTTAGCTCTAAGACCATAAAGTATTTAACCTAAGAATAATAATCAATGACATAGAATAAAAATTTAGAAATAAATAAATCACAAGAAAAGTTACCTCTCAAGGTTCAAATCATAAATGAGATAAAAAAATTTAAAGTGGGAAACCAAATATATCAGAGAAAAACCCACATGATCTTATTTTAAGGCTTAGAAACAAAATATCCCCATGTACAAGATTGAATTAAGATTACAATAGAAAAGGAGAGAGAGCTGTGATATTCTAGTGATGAAATGAGGAGAGGAAGAGATATTTTATAGAGTTAAAGGAGGATAATTGGAGTTACAAGGAATCTCATTATTACCTTACAAGCCTTGTAAGCATGTTCCACTAGTGTCCTAGTCTATTAAAAAGTGAAGGGAGATGTGTTATATGTGGGGGAAGGAGTTACTCATGTATGTAACTCCCAAATACTAAAGGAGTACAAAGAGGTGAGTGACACCTCATGCAATCCTGATTTATGTAAATTTATAATTCACATAAATAAAAATTCCTCACACACAAAAAAAGAACTTAGGATAAAATAAATTATCCTAAATAAAGGGTAATCTTAACAATAATATCTCTATAACAAGGACACTAGATCCACATGGCATTAGAATCCCTAAAATGATTTCTATGTCTTTTACCCTAACTTTCCCAAACAAATATATTTTTAGAAGTAAAATCCTCCTAAGGTTGGCCTAGACATATTTTGCTATCCACACTTTCAAAATAACACTATAAATACACTTTTCATCTTGTATACTAATTTTGAAGAGGATTAAGGTTTACATCATAAGTCAATCCTTATAAGCATAATATAGAGTTATAAAATTTGTGCGGGTAGAAACAAACCCTATAATTATAGACATAGGTGCACCTAGAAGTTTAGGACAATCCTGCATAGAGGACATTAAAACTAATATTATGACACTAAAGCCACATGGTTCTACTATAAAATTATGGTGATACCATCTATTAGGGGTTTTAAGATAGGGATATATTTGATGACACTTAGACTAGTTTCCATCTCAATTTACATCACTCAAGTCATTTATATCCATTTTTTTGGATAACTCTTTATTTGCACTATTTATTACTATTTTTAGAAAATTCAAAGCTAGTCAATTCTATAACAAATAAATACATATATTTTATGCATATTATTTCCTTGATCTGGTCTACTCAACACTTTAATAAAATATGATATTTACATAAGCTAATCCCTAAAATTTTAAAACATTTAGTGAACCCAATAATGGTAAGGGTGACCCTGAGCATCATCTCTAAGCTTTTCATGTAGCATTATCAGATTAGTTTCCACCAATTGGTTTCTCACCAAAAAAAAATCACATAGTTTAAAGGATTATGCCTTAAGTGGTTTTATGATGTATATAATCAATCTATAACAACATTAAATCCTTTAGAATACATATTTTAATCACACTTCTCCTTCAATATTAGTGATAAAATCTCATATGCTTAAGTTGCATAGTTGAAATAAAAGTTAAATGAAACTATCAAAGAATATTTCTTATGATACATGACTATATTAACTAAATTAAGTAGCCCCATGGTAGATAAAGAGATTTGGGACACATTAAAATAGATTATTTTACCATCATTACAAGAAGCTATGTTTTTTAAGAAGTTTCCAACATTCACAAATTTGTGCCACCAGTAAAGGAAAGAGAAGTCAAACTTCTATCAATAGGAAAATTGAAATATACCAATGGATCAAAATGAATTGATAAGAGTTGAATTAATCATCTATAAAAGGTGAGGGACATTGAGAAACCAAGAATGATCAAAATTTCATAGTTAACACAACTTCAAATCCATCTCCTCTATTGGTTTTATTAGTTCCTCAATGTTGAATATTTACCAACCTTTCAAAATTACCATCACAAGTTTTACAATAGCTCTTGGAATGTAATGTCATATCTATCCCTACAATAAAATAGATTGATATGACACAACCTCTTACAAAATTATATGATTCTAACATATTTCATGAGTACTATAGGTTATCAGGACATATAATTAACAACTGCATAATCCTAAAACATAAGATGTAATATTTAATTGAGGATAACATTATTGATGTGGGAAACCCCATAGAGGAAAAAAAATTTTAAAAATAGAAGATAAGACAGTAAATATATTATTAGATCCATTTCCAAAACACAATATGAATTAGTCATAGAAAACTTTAGGTGTTCACTAAACATATTAGGGATATTTAGCACTAGATTCATATCATACAATTATAGAGGAGAGACACCCATTACACAATATCATTGGTATGTACCACACTATAGTTTAATCTAGACCACTAATCACATTATCATTAAAAGAGATTGTTGATGATGATAAGGATCTATATGCACTCTTTATATGATCTTATATAGATCATCTTCATATCCAGAGTGTTATGGTTGATAATGGGTCAAGAATTCACATGTGCACTATGATACTTTCATAGCATTTTGGGTATTCAAAAAAGGATATATTCCCCATAGACAATTATTAGTGGTCTTAGTGGTCATGTTAAGAGCTCCATCAAGGATATTGTGCCTCCATTATAGGTTAGACTAGAATATATAGCAACTTAGTTATTAGTAGTACCTAGTGTTGATATGTTAATGGGTAGGCCATGGATACAATAACTATAAACCATTTCATCCATAGTGAAACAATGTCTGAGATACATACATGAAAATTAGGTGGTAAAAGTTAAGGGCCTTCCATATGAGTATCCTCTACCTATTCCATATGTATTTACTTCAGAGTTATCAATTATAGTTTCATCACAATTACCAAATATAACATAGTTATTAGTTATAGAACATAGTATATATCCTATTGAGATATCATAGAGTTTAGTAGATCCACCAATGTAGATAATATATAATCCTATAGTATTGACATGTAAATGTACTCTCCCATGGAGACCATTATTAGAGAGACCCCTACATCAGATATATGCCACAAATTCTAGATGGCCTTCCTCGAAACACTTTATGTTGAGATTAGTATTATTATGTTTTCAAGGTTATTAGCATAGGGCACCTATGTCACCCACACCTTATTTTACTAGAGAGTTCCTAAGATGCCTATAGTTCATAGGATACCATAGTTAGTGCAATAAATTCCTATCACCACTACATAGGAAAATATAAATTACTTAGTATAATAGATTATGGGAGCACATATGCCCTTTCACACATCATGAATGATCATAGTTCCCTTATTTGATACAGGTCATAGTGATAGTGAGTCTCCCATGAGACTCATCAGTTAGTATGGTTTATCTCTTCTTATACATACTTTCCCTCTCTTTTTCTCCTTATCCATAGTTCATTTTCATTTTGATTGTACATAGATTATTTTTAGAAAATACAAAAAAAATACAATATTTAAAAAAAATAAAAACATTAAAAGAATTAATCAAAAAATATAAAACTTAATTATTCATTATTAAATTTACATTTATTATATTTCCCAGATAATACATATGTTAGCTAACTTAGTATAGTCAGTTTTATCATACATACATGTTACACTTATTCTTTTCAAGGGCTTATAGATTGATTATAGGACTCAAGTCCACTATATTAATCTAGACATGCTATTATCTACCCACTAGGACCATATACATGGATTCATGGTTATTCACTTGACACATTTTCCAACTTGGGGGAATATTATACATAATTTTGATCATCAAATTATATCCTTACATACTATACATTCTAGCTTTGGCATTTTTATGTATTGATATTGATCATTACTACTCATACTCAAAAATTTTATTATCTATTAGTACTTTAGACTGAGCATATGTACATCATAGCTCTTACATAGATTTGTCTTACATATTCATGTGTACTTTCATTTTTAGCTTAACTATTTTAGACTTGATTGTATCTCTATACTTATTATATTTGAGGGAATTTAAATATGCCATTTTTATTTGTCTCTACACCACTTCATTTCATAGTATGTATGATTTTGACATTTTCCCATGTCCATGTGTGTGATTTCCTAATTGTGTATGTGGGAATTTGAAGATGTCCTTATATGTGGATCTAAGCCAACTTGATTATTTCTTGCATATGTGGGCATTTGAATATGTCCTTATATGTCTTATTTTCCTAGATTTAGTGGCATGTGGCCATGTCCTATGTATATTTTCCCCTTGGCCTACTTTGTGTGCCTTGTTTTTTGTATGTATGCATCATGACCATGACACTTTTCTTTGCTTATTACACACACCAGTTTTTGATGTCATGAGGGACCTCATTCATTTAACCTTCCTACTTGGGTGTCATGATGGACTTCATGGACCATCCCCCTATCTAGATACTCAGTTCTACTCAAATTTATTATTACATACATTAATTACATCTATAATGACATACTTTTAGAATAATAAAATATACATCTTATCATACATATTTATGCTCAGATCATCTTATATTCCAATGTTATGGATGCACATTATATTGGATTATCATGTAGTTATCATAAATGCTTTAGCTAACACACATTTTATAGAGATTTATATTTTGAGGATAGTTTTTGCACATGTTCAATAACTAACCTCAAAAGAGGGGGTATTCATAGGGGATTTTCATAAAGATCAAGATCTTATATTTCACTCACAATATATTTTTTAGAAAATAGGATCAATTATAATAAATTAGGCACCTATAAACATAGTGAAAAATAGTGATTTATAAAGTAGTACATTTGCACATAATTTAGACTAGAAAGACTTTAATGAATAAATGGGGAAACTAGTAGCACATGGTGTACTATCCAAGATATGGAAATACTATCTAGTAGCCTCATTTTTAGAACAAATTAGATTGCCCAGAATAGTACTATAAGTATATTATAGGTTCACACAAATTTATCAGTTATAATTAGTTTTTATTCAGATTTATACCAATTTCTTAGATTCATATAAATTTTATAATATTAGGGACATCATGTGTGACATGATCATTACCATATTTAGTTTGGATACTTAGATACTTTTTAATATAATTCAATCCAAAATCCATATGCTTATAAATGTGATTTGGGGGTAGGTGTGCATCACATTATTTACATATGCTTAGTTACATACTAGATGGAATATTAAATTACATGTCATTTTCTATGTTGTGTACAAATAACATCATATTCTAGGTTTCCACTAGTTCCATTCCTTATTCCATCTATAGTGGTTGGCATTCCCAAGTGGCCTTAGAGCTAACATACATAGTTAAATATACTTAATTAGACATTTTTAATAACTCATTCAGTTTAATTGCATATTCATATACTACACATAGGTTGGAAATGATGCACTCATAGCCTACATGAGTTCTTGAGCCACCCACATGAGAGGGTTAAACACACTATCAGTCTAATCTAAGCTATTCATAGTTCATGATCGACCAAGTAGAGGTGGGTAATGATGGAGTCAAAAATGGATTGAGTTATTGATACACCCACACATGAGGATCAAGAAATCTATCAAATTGGTCCAAGTTTTTCATTAATTTATCACTATATACATGCAAACATGTAGATTGTCACTAATTTCATGCATTAGTTTCTATACACAATTAGGTGTATTTATTTTTTTCCTCTTTCTTATCTCTTTACATAGTTTTACTTCTTTACTCAACATAGTCTTTTCCTTCTGATATCTCTTAATTAATGACTAATTTATACACATTTCATGTATATGACATGATTTGGATCATGCTTCACATATGCAAACCTAGCTTCACATACTTATATTTAGTTTTATGGGCTTCACTTCCTAGTTAAATCTCGGTATACTTTTTTTCCTTTATCCTTATAACGTTTATTTGTTTAATTTCTAGCATAGGGGGTGTGGGAATGTAATCACTTAAAAGTGGTATTTGAGTGCTAAGAGTGATACATGAGATTAAATATCCCTATCTTAACCCTATACCTATCCTAAATCATAATCATACTTATCTCAGCTTCATGTTAGCCACATGCATCTCTAGTTAGTTCAGACATAGTCTTAAACCCTCATATCTTGATCCTAACCCTTCATGACCAGTATTCTACTAGATGGACAATAACTCCATAATAAGTAAATTAGATCCAAATGATGCTATTGCTCCCAAAATGGTGCATATGTCCTTTATGTTAAATTTATCAAATAAATATATTTTCAAAAGTAAAATCCTCCTAAGGTCGACCTAAACATCTTTTATTATCCACACAATTAATAGAATGCTATAAATAAATTACTTTTATCCCTTTATCTAGTAGATGGAAATCAGATGCAAAATACCTATTCAAACACAAAATAAGCTGATCAAAATTAAGGTTATCAATCCTTATTCTACCCTAATTCTAGTTACTACCATCTATAATAACCTTAAGCTCAAATTTTATATATTTTTAATCTTATTCATACTGAAGGCACTCAAGATGACTATCATACAAGCATCACTTATACATGCACCAGTACTTAGGTGGGGAGAACTACATCAAGATTGATTCCTACTCAGAGTATTGGTATGTAAGAACCTCTCTTCATAGTGGGGTGTTGGGTATGTGTAACATATACTACTAATGATCACACTTTTTAGCTAATACCCTACTTGAAAGGATGATTAGGGTTTTCATCATAAATTATTCATTATAGGTATAATACAAAGTTACAAAATTTGTGCACATAGGAATAGACCCCAAAATCCAAACATAGGTGTACCTAGAAGTTTAGAATAGTCCTATATAGAGGACATTAGTAGTAGTATTAGGAAACTATAGCCATATGATGATACTATCCAATTCTAGCACTACTATCTAGGAGGGTTTGTGACATATGGATCTATTTGATGACACTTAGACTAGCTTTCATCTCAGTTTACAACATGTATATCATTTGTATAAGGTGTTTCTAGATAACTCTTTATTTTCACTATTTATTACTATTTTTAAAAAATTCAAAGCTAGTCAATTCTATAACAAATTAGTGCCTATATTTTATGCATATTATTTCCTTGATTTAGTGTACTCAACCCTTTAGTCAAACATATTATTTACATAATCTAAACCCTAAAATGTTAAAATAGTCCCTAATGGAATACCCCAAAGTACCACTATGGATTTAATAACAAGGATAATTTGAACACCCAAGGGAACCACATAGGTTGCTAAGACTCAACCTTAAAAATTATTGATGATAACACCACCATCAACTAGACTTAGGTTTACTTTGGTATCTCTATCAAACTTTAGTCTTAACTAAGGCCTAGATGGTTTATATCACTTAACCTATGATCTATTGACCCTTAAAGACTAGACACACATAAGGATAAAGATCTTCTAGTTGCAAAAAAGAGGGGTGATAGGGATGGGAAGTGGAGACTTGATATTAGGAGAGAACAATTCCCAATTTTTTTAGTTGAAGTGAGAATCCTTTTGGTATTTGTAGGTAGGATGAGTTCAGTTCAACTCTCCTCCCAATAATATTTCTCTTTAGTGCCAATATCCTCCTAAAACTCAAGGATGAGTTCAGTCCAAGGGGATTTATAGGCTAGAGGATAATGAAATAACCATGGGTCATCCTAGAATTTATTTATTTTACCATCCCCCATGTTCCATTTTCTACCATTTTTAAGGAGGCTCATGTTGATTGAGAGGGTTTTTCAAAATTTTATGCCATTATATGGGCGTTCTTCCATAAAAAATCCTTCTCCGTCCTTAATTGTAAGATATTTTGATTTTATTATTTTAGTCCTTTTATTGTCTTCTTTTAGGACTTTCATTATTATTTTTCTATTAAGGCTTGTTTCATATTTTTTAGCCTTTATAGTTGTAAGACTCCTTTTACTTTAGGGACATAGTCTTTATCCTAGGTGATGAGGGGAAATATAAACTTGTATTTAGTACCATTCCAAAATAAAAATGAAAATTTTCCACTTTTTTTATAATTTTTAAGGAATGTTAAAGAGGTACATGAAGTAGACTGATATGTTTTATAACAATCTTTTAAGGACATAGAGTTTTTATACCTAAGATAGGAGTCTACCTTTCCATCCTACCAACTTATTATAGATTATATGGAGGAGAGAGTTACATAATTATAATTCCATTTTTCCACTAAATAGGGGTAGTCCTAGGTAGGAATATGAGATATTGTTTATTTGATAACCCAATATTCTAGACACTTTCTTTTATAGACTTAATTAACAAAAGAGAGATATTTAATAAATTTACACAATGACTAAAATTCACCTCAGATTTTTTGAGAATTTTCCTAAAGATTTTATTTTCCACCATTGAGGTTTCTCCCATCAATAAAGTATCATCTATAAAATGTTGATGTGTAACTATGGTGGTATCTAGGGCCATTTTCATTCCTTTTATTTTTCTAGTGGTTATGGATTTTTTTAGGATTATTCTTGTGGTTTTAGACATCATTATGAATAGGTAATGGGATAGAATATTTCCTTGAAATTTTACCCTTCTCATATGTAAAAATAATTTTGAGATGCCACTAATGATAATAGAGAACATGGGGGGTCAAGATGAAATTTTAAATCAATCCTCTAATTACAAGGCTAAACCCAAAATTTTTAAGGATGTTATTGAAGAACTCCCAGGAATCTCTATCTTAAGTAACATTCCTTGTCTTATTTAATTCATCATTTATTGGATAACTTTGTGGGTAATGATGATTCCATCTATGATTTTATTCCAAAAAATGAAAGTTCCATGTTGTTCATAATAATATTCTCCAATATAAATTTAAGCCTCATAACCAAATATTTTGTGTAGTGTTGTAGAATGTGGTGTAGAGGCTGATGGGTCTAAAATACTTTAATTTATTTACTCCTATTAAAGTGTTATTAAATCCCTTTAGAATGGTGCATGATTTAAATAATTTAATAACCTATTATAACAACTTCTTATTAAATTATACCCCAGTATTGTTGAAAGAAAAGTGGAGGAAAGTCATCCAAAATTGGGGCTTTGTCCTCTTACATAGATAAACCAACCATCAAAACTTATTCAAGGTATGGACTTTTAAGTATGTTGAGGATATTTATCAAGTTTATGACTCTTGAGAGGAGTTGTAAAACCTAGATCTTCATTTTCTAGATATATGGCAGAGTTGTAGTAGAGGAGGACATTGAAATAATTCATAATTTGTTCCTTCATTTCCATTTATTCTCTTAAAATAATTCCATCCTCCTTCAAGACTTCATATATTTTTTTTGGAGTTTCAATTTCTAGAATTTTATTGATGGAAAAACTTAGTGTTATTTTATCCTTATTTCATCCAAAGGTATCTCAAATTTTTATACCAAAATGTTTCCTCTTTGACCTTTAAGTTGTAGTAGAGGAGGAAATTGAAATAATTCATAATTTGTTCCTCCATTTCCATTTATTCTCTTAAAATCATTCCATCCTCCTTCAAGAATTCATAGATTTTTTTTGTTGTTTCAATTTCTATAAATCTATTGATGGAGAAACTTAGTGTTATTTTATCCTTATTTCATCCAAAGGTATCTCAAATTTTAATACCAAAATGTTTCCTCTTTAACCTTTAAGTTGTGGAATGTACTGAGGATGTCCTTATCATTTGATTGGAGATGGATATTTGATTTGAACTCAATAGTTTCTTCCTCACTCTTCCACAATTATTCCTTGATTTTTTTATTTTGAGTGAAGATGTTTCTATAGATCTCTTTATTCTATACCTTGAGTCTTTGTTTAACAATTTTTAACTTCATAGATATTATATACATATTAGACCCTATAATAGGCTCTTTCCACTATTTTTTTTATTAGGTCTAACAAATCAGGATGAAGGGTCCACATTTTTTAAAACAAAAAGGAAGGTTTTAGATTTTCATCATTCTTTCCCCAGTGAGTAATATCATATTATGGTGACACCCAATCTTGGAAAGATATATGAGCATGTTGTTGTATTATATTTCCCAATTCATTGAAACTATTGGATCAACTTGTCACCTATTTGTTTGTTGAGCCATGTGTAAGGATTACCTTTTGGTTACACATATAGAAGCCTGACTTTAGATAAAACATGATATCATTAAATACATACAATATACCTCTTTATTAATTCTTAATTTCACCCTTATCATGTTTGATCTAATGATATGAAATGAAGTCTAATACAACTATCCATTTTCATTCTTCATTTTTTATAAAACTCTTCAAATTACCCCAAAAATTTTTACTCTCTTGTTTGGAATTGGGGACATAGATGTTGGAAAAGATCCATTGTGTTTTATTTCTTAAATCCTTAAAGTGAAGACCTATATGGATTTATATCTTGATCAAGTTCATTCCCTCAAAGTATTAAGGGTTCCAAAAAATTTCAAAGCCCCCTAAAATGCCATTAGAACTACTTCCAAAACACCTATATTTATTCTACACTTTGTTAGTAATAAGCAAGACCATATATTCTAACATCTTACTTTGTTGAAGTAAAAAAAATTGAGTATTATGTTGAGAGACTAAATTACTAATAACTATTTTATTCTTGGGATTGTTGATCCCCTAATGTTTCATGAAATGATCTTCATTTTTGAATATTAGGGAATTAACTAATGGTTTTTAGTACCCTTCGCCACTTATTTGTTTCATTCTTTATATTTTTCAAGTTTAGATACATACCTAGGGATTTTAGTTATTCACCCACTTCCACTTTTTTCTTTCCTTTCCTAATGATGACTTGTGTCCATTTACATTATTCCTTTCCTTTGTTACTATCCTAGTTTTGGATCATGAGCATTGAATCTATTCTAGGGATGTAATCTTAAACCTATTTTCATCCTCTTAGGAGGAGGGTGGGTTGGTCTTAGATGATTAATTAGGTGGATTTGGGGGGGATATCCTTTTCTAGATCCACTCATGCCAATATTTTTGCTAGACTACTTGGGTCAAAGGGGTTTGAAGATGGACAAACTTTTGAAACTCTAGAATTTATTATGGGTATGGATTTTTCCACTAACTTCCTATTATTTTCTCCTTCCACTTCATTGTGTGAGATAAATAATATTTTTGGGTTGGGTTTTAAGAATATATAGTTTGAGGTTTCTTCTCCCTTGTGAACCTAGTTCCTTGGGGTGACTGCTAGTGAACCTAGAACTAAGGGGTTTGGGTTTTTCTCTATAAGTCCTGATGTTTGGGTTAGATCTTCATATTGTATGCTCAAGGGAGATTTTTTAAGATAGAGGGGTTTAATAGGTTTGGTGGCCTATTTTATTTTTATCATTATTTTTATTGTATGACTTAAGGCATTAAAACATTTATAGATATCTACACCTCTTTCATAGGATATTTTTTTGAAATCATTACCTATTTTTTCATCTGATTTTGATAGAGTGTATAAGGGGTTTGTCTACCAGGATGAAAACACTAGACCTATAAACCACCATTATATTTATTGATATTGTTAATAGGTTGAGGCTTATTAGTTGGATTAGGGATTTTGTTGTGCCCATGATAATTATTGGTCCTAAATTTATAAAGAAACTTATGGTAAATTCACCCACATAGGGATATCTTCCATTTTAGTGTTGATTATATTGATACATGTTTTTCACCTCTTGAGTTACAGGTTAGACATTCCCATGAACTATGGGGCTCATGTCATGAATCTAAAATAATATTATGGGTTCATGAAGTTCATGAGAAAATTTGTTTTAGATAAGGTTATGATGTTTAGGTGGCCTTTTGGCTTCCACTTTTGGTTGGTCAATTTTCTAAATATGTCAATGTTAGGTATAATATTGTTAAATTTAGATAAAAGATAATTAGCTAATTTGAAATCATATTTTCACACCTTATGATTTGGAACATCAATACATATCTCATCATTGTCCAAACTAAGGTCCAAAGGAGATTTTTTGGTGTTAAGATTCATCTAGTGCTTTCCTAAAACCTTGTTGGCCCACAAGATTTCCTTTTGTGTTGAATCTCGTCCCTCTTGCTATGGGGTCCTTTCATAAACATGTCCTAGATTTAATGATGCATCAACTACACATAAATGTGTCCCCTCAAGTTATTCACCAATTTTAATGGTCTATATTCAGTCGGTTCCTATGCTAAGTTGAGGATTTAATTTTATTACCCATTACATGGTTTTAAAATTTATTCCACTTTCACTTCCACATCCATTCATTTAAGACCTCAAGATATTGATATCAACCATTCCCATATTATGCACCATAGGATTTTATTGCATAAAAAATTCC
Organism: Torreya grandis; assembly: GCA_037957365.1. Classification (NCBI taxonomy): domain Eukaryota; kingdom Viridiplantae; phylum Streptophyta; class Pinopsida; order Cupressales; family Taxaceae; genus Torreya; species Torreya grandis. The sequence goes on from JARHVA010010149.1 coordinate 111,231, forward strand.
ATGCTCTTAGAAAATGAAGAGTTAGGGTGAATCATTTTGTAGAGCGAAGACTAAGTAGTCATTCTGTCCATCTTAATCCTTTACATCCTAAGTTATTAGCTAATATATCTAGAGATTACTATTTTATTGATAACCTTAAGAATACTTATAATAAAAAATATATATTTTAATTTCTCAAGAGATATAATATCTATAGGTACATTCTTTATACTACACTTTAAGATGAAACTTTACCAAACAATACACAAACCAAGTTATTGTTCATCTATTATTAATATATTGAATGATATTAAAGATGCACTTTATTTTGAAAAAAAACCCTACATAACATACTTTAGATAAAAAGATACCCCAAATTTTAGTCAATTTAAAGTCTTAAACAAAGGATTTAAGTATATGATTATAGATAATGGATTAGGATTGAATAATTTTAATATTAAATTCCTTTATACACTAAGTACCTCTTGTCAATTAAGTGTGTTACCCTTGTGATAATGTGTGTTACTTCCCACTCCTACTAAAATAATGAAATCTCTCCTAAGTGTAGTTGGATTTGAAATGGAGAGAATCACTAGATAGAGGGATGATTCCCTTGATTCACTCACTAAATTTAATCTTAATCCTACTAAATACTAGTCTATGACTAAGGGAAAGGGTGAAAGATAATTATTGCATTGAGATTGAAATGAAAACATGTAATAAAAGTGATGCACCAATGTTTATGACAACATTTTATTTCAATCGACACACTTAGGAAGGGAAGGAGTCTTCACACATTCCATTACCTTTAAGTATATGACTTATACAATAGTGTTTCATAAAAAAGACTTGAAACACTCACTATTTGCATGGAAGGAATCAAAGGGTATTGAATTCACATCCAAACCTAGACTAAGATTGAATCTAGACACTAAATCTGACCTATAAAAACTCAAAGATTTTGTAATAAGGTAAAAAAACACACAATAGCATAGGAAAACTATTGATTCACAATGTTATATCAATGGAAATCACCATACACTTCACACAAAACCTAGAAATGGAGGAAAAAATCTTCTTGTTTCTTTAAGAGGTGTACTACAAAAATTTGGTAGCCTTTCAACATAGCCAAAACAAAAACATGATAAGATAATATTCGAAAAGAAAGTATAAATAGAAAATAAATAGATAGGGGAGACAAAGTAACCCAAAAATATGGATGGATAACTTTATATTTAAACCCTTCAAATTTGTATGTAATGTTTCCCAAATTCTCTCTTTTCACTCTTTCACAAAAGTGGCATAGGGATATACTATCACTTGTTGGAGAAACTTGAAAATATATTGAGCATTAATTGGTCAAGATTTATCACTTTAAAAATTCCTAAATCCTTGATTGCACACCCTATATACTAGCTTGCATGTTTTTATTGAGGAATAAATCACATCCTTGAAAATAGGTTGTTGAGGTCAACATACCTCCATTTATAAAAAAATGGGGACCCTTGTGTTAGAATATGAAAATTTGTTCTTAGAACTTGAATATTCACTTGATTAGAGTATCATTAATAATATTGCACATTATTTTTATATGATGATCATCCATGCCTAGTTTAGTTAGCATATTTTTTCATGGTTCTAGTTTGTCCTTATCTAAAGTGCTAACCATGGATCTTTGTGTTGTAGGTTGCAAGTTTGATAAGGTCTACTTGGAATAAACAATGCTTGGGTTTCATGATGTTAATTTTAAATTTATTATTTACTAACTTTTAGTTATTTAGATTCATATTTTAATGGATAAACCCTTAATCTAAGTCTTCAATTTGAATCTGGTGGGAAATTTTTACAAGGGAACATTTTAAATAATGTTATGGGATTAGTTTATTTTTATTTCCTAAGGTTTAGTCATGTTTATCAACAGAAGAAAACCTTAGTATAACATCCATTCTTAGTCCCTTTTATGTCTTAAGCCCCCTTTTTCAAACCTTTCTATTATTTATATGGTGTAATATAAATACAAAGTCCTTTCATTATGTTTCTAACTTTTGGGCTTTATATTTCAGATACTTTGTCCAAGTAATTTTGGGATTTTGTTTAGGAATTCTTTAGAGACATATGAAATTGGTCTATTTATGTTGGTACAATTGTTTCAAACATTTTATCTAAAACAATTTACTCACAAATTTATTCTATCAAGCATTTTTCCTGACACAATTTCCCTTCAGCCTCTTTGCAATTACCCTTCGACATATTTGTTTCAGACTTTCTTTTTTGAAATTGCCCTTCAGAACTTTTATATCATAAGAATTTTCCCTTCAAGGGAAATTTGTTAGACATTTTATCCAAGATAATTTCCATGAAATAATTATCCTTCAAAACTTTTCAAATTTCCCTTAAAATTCTTGAAGGTGACCTTCTGATTTTTGAAGTTCCTATGTGGGAGTTTTATCAAAGTCATCTTCCCTATGAACCTATCTTTTGGATTTTTTTCAAGGCTTCTTTTCCTGATCAAATTACCCTTTGACTCTTTTTCAAATTACCCTTTTCCTTAATAATATTATCCTTTATAACATTTGTTTAGACTAATTTCCCTTCTACTTATTTTAAAATATCCTTCGAGATTTTTTTGAATGGCACATACCCTTCGGGTTTTTTGGAATGACCCTTCTGAATTTTGTCATCAAACATTTTGTCAAATGCAAAAAGGTCAAAACATCTTTCTCACAAAAAATTTTCTACAGCCCTTTTGAAAGTATCATTTACCCCATTAGAAGTGCCCTTCAAGACTTATATCCTAGGAAAATGCCTTGCCAAGTGACTCTTTAGGAGGATTATTCTAGACATTTTATCCAAAACTGCTCCCCCAATGCCACATACCAAAATAAAAATACCAAAACAATTTTCCATTACCAAGCCCATTTGAATTCATGAGGTCACTTTAATATGTATTAAACATTAGATTAAGACTTTAACTTAGGTTTATATTATTCCTAGACATGACTTAAACATTGTGCATCTCTATAGGATCTATGATCCATGTTTTCCTATACATAATTGATCAAATTATGTGAGACTGCTAGGTGGAATATGCATTATGAACAATGAAACCATAAATGAAAAGTGGTAGGCTCAAAAAATAGTCCTAGGAATGTTCTTAAAATTGATGATTGTGTACCTATCAAAGACATTCATATAAATGTGAAATAATGGTTGCATAAACATCAAATTTAAGATAAAAAAAATAGTCTGGGGGATGTGCTTAAAATTTATGGTCACATGACTATCAAAGACATTCATGCAAATGTAAAATGATGGTCACATGGATGTCAAATTTAAGATAGGAAAGTTCATATATTGGTGCGGGATTGATAGGGACTTTTTAAAGGATTGAGGATGTGATAAGTGTCACCACCATAAGAACCCAGTCAGAAGATCTAATAGAGAAAACTTTAAAGGATAGAGATTTTCCAATGGAGCATGATTGATTTAGAAATTTCAAAATAGATAAGATAAATCATATTAATGGTATTAATCATAACCACATGAAACATAGCCATGGTAGCCAATGTCATTCAAATCTCAAGATTGAGATCAACAACCTACACCAGTTTATGTAAGGTTAATCTGATGGTGTGAGATGAAGGGATGATTTTAAAAAGACAAAGGTTATGTTTTTAAACACTAATAAGCAAATTTTCCAAAAATTTTCCCTAAGGATTTCATGTAGGTGTTAGGATGATGCCACATAAGTAGATAAACAATAAGAACTAAAGATCTAGTGGACCCATGAAAGGAAAAATACAAATTCATGATCTAAGGCTTAATGTTCACTTAAGTCCAAATACTAAAACCATGTAAGCACTATGAAATCTTTAGGTAAGCTCTGACTTGATCCTATATTCCTAATAATCATGTATAAAGAGCTAAATTTTCACCTATATGAAGATGATTTGACCTATAATTAGCTAGTGGGTCCCAAAGTTAGATGAAATAGGAGTTTTCTTTTGGGTATAGACATGTGAAATTTTTAAGATCATGTTATCTATAATTTAGTCCATTCAAAAAACCATTTGTCGTAAAATATAACTAAAGGGTACCTATCTTATACAATTGTACAAATAAAATTGGATGAGACTGACTGACATGTTACCCTGTATCTTATAAAAGGAGAATTGTCAATTATAAAAAAGAAGAGGGAGTTATTAGAACCAAATTAATTTGTAAAATTTGAGAAATGAATATAAACAAGGAATTCTAAAAAGCCTATCCATATTTGTTTGTGTGAAGTGCCATATGGTTCCTCTCTCAGTTGTTTGGTATTAATTTTATATCTAAATGGTTCTTATGGATTCTGGAAGTGTATCTTGAATGTAGAGTTGATAATTTGTACCAATGGTAGATTATTTAAAAGTTTTTAAGCTTATTTAATTTTCCACACTTATTTTTCATTTGAGCTAATGTTGTTTGCTTTCAGGGGTGAATCTTTAAAGTAAGCATGGTTCCTATTTGTATCATTTCATACCTTCCTTAGAATAGCAAATTTGTTTAAATATGAACTACCTTTACATGAACTACCTTTACAAATTTGCTATTACTAGTTTAAATATTTAAGTTAGTAATAGCAAATTTGTTTAAATATTGACTAGTTATTTGAAAATTTTAGTTTATTCAAGCTTAGAATCATAAAGATCCCTCTCATTCATTAGTCTAGATGTATCTTTGAACTTCTTTAGTTAAAGATAGTCATTCTTTACATGTATTTATGAAAAATTGAATTAATGTACAAACTTAATCATTGTAATTAGTAAAGATCAGTTTGATACATCACTTTTTAAACATGTTTCAAGGTCAAAAGTTGGAATTTATTGATGTGAGGCTTAGGTGAATGAAATTAATAAAGTATCAAACACTTCACCAATTAAAGGTACTCATGTGTTTAAGGTATGGATTGGCTATGTGGTTCTTAAATCAATGTGTTAGGTATAATATGTGATCATACTCAAAATCCTAAAAGATATTTAAATTCTTTCAGTCCTAATAATGTATTCACCATTAAAGAACATATTAAGTCATTCAAGGATAATTTGAGATTATTAAATGTAGTTCATGAAGATGTAGCATGTAGATTATTCCCATTCACTTTTAGATATGATTCATATGATTGGTTTCTCAACCTACCTGAGAACTACATTACTAGATGGAATGATTGTATCAATGTTTTCATTGAACAATTTAGTAAAATCATTAGTCCATGTGTCATGTATCAGTAGTTCACCACAATTAAAAGGGATGTTAATGAAACCATCAGATCCTTTAATGCTTGATTCCAAAAACTGTTCAATAGAACCATAGCCCCTTATAAACCTAATGAGGCTTTAGACTTAGAAATTTATAAGGATGTTATAGATCTCATAACCTTCATTTTACTAAAATGGTCTCTTCTATTAATAAACACATTAACCCAAGCCTACTTTAACCAAATACATTCCCAAGATTAGATGATGTATTTCATGCTTAATGCCAATTCAACTTGGCCCATCATGAATGCCATTCCTAGAATACCTACTTTAAAACTAGTTCATAACTGATTGCCCTTAATTCATATATATCTTGGCCAAAACCTTGAGTTCTTGAATGGCACTACAAGTAGATCCCATCCACAAAATCATGGAAATCTAATGCCCACAACTAGTAGTAATGCTCTAATTTTTTATCCTAACATAACAAAAATTTCAAATGACTTGATATTAGAAATGGTCCAAAAATTAAGCATTGAATTTCCTCAGTTTCAAAAATAAATAATAAATATAGGGGAAGGCTCTAACAAAAAATATACTTCTCTAAGGTTCAATAAGCCTCTATATAGGTTTCATGATAACAATGATAATTAATCATCTAAAAGAATACAAATGAGTTTCTATGATATATATTTAGTTGATCATTGCAATGTTTCCAAAACCTCTAAAATTATGCCTAATCAAGACTTTATTATAGGGATATCTAGATTTGCAATAATTTTTTAATCCTTCATGTAAGCCTTTGATTTTCCATTTGTTGATGAAGATGAGCCAATTGAAGAAGTTGAATTTAAGATAAAATGTATTCCTTAATATGTAAAAGAGATTACAATTAAAGATCAATAAGACATCATAATTAGGACATCTATAGATGAATCAAAAGAATTGATAGAAATGGAAATGGATCAAGCACAAGATGATCTTTATTTATAAGGTAGACAGAAAGATAACCCAAATATATTTATTTATGAAATGGAGAATGCTCCTAAAGAAGATGATCACTGGTAAAAGTCATACCACAACTTCTTAAATGTAATTAAAGAGCTAAATATGATAGATGATGGTATATAACAACAAATGGATGCTTCATCTAAGGATTTCACTAATTATCTAGAGTTCTTAGAAGATAATATTATTTTGGAGGCCCTAAACCAAGGTAAGTTAGAGCCTAATTGGATATAAGAGACACCTTTCTTCACTGAGGATGAAGGTGAAGTAGGTGAAATAGATCAAGAATTATCATATGCCCATATAAAAAGGTTAGGAGTATGGTACTAACATGTTATTAATGGGGGTCTAGATGAGCATCATTCAATTAATTAAGATGATGAAGCCTTTTGGTATGGCTTGGAAGATTGATCCAAAACTCAGAAGTTTTGATTGACAAATATTTCAAGAACATGAAAATAACACACTAATAATGAATTCTCTCAGAAGAGATGTTTTATTACACAAAATTACAATACAACTATATGTTTATCTCTAGGAAGAGATGTCTAATTTCCATTTCAGGTAACATCTTAATTTAAACACATTTTTAAAGTAGGATGATGTGGAAGGTCACCAATCTCAAGGGATATTCAATGGTTTGAATTCCATGATTTAAAACAATACAGAATTCAAAGAATTACTATTTTTAGACTACACTACTAAAATTAAAATTTACAGCACTTTAATTGGGTTTTTGGGGGTCAAAAATAGCTAATCAAAGCTCAATGCCATCTCACTACATTCTCCTCATTATTATCTTTCGAATGGTTCAAAGGGGGAGTCAATTAGAGTTATAGTGAGAAGAAATGATCCCCATTGCATCAATATTCTTCATTAGGTGTGGTAGTTTTGTCTTAATTTGATTCTCTATAATCCACTAACCTTGGTGGCTAAGATAGCCCCTTTTTACCACCTAATAAATTGAAATAGAGCATCCTCTTGTTATCTTCATCTAGTGTCCACAATCAGATCCTCCTCTACTGGAGAAAAACTTTATGGATCAAGCTCATCAATGTCTAGTTGTTTTGCTATGACTGAAGTTTCTAATAGAGGTGGATGATATGGTTTGAGGATATCCACATTGAATATTAGATTCATACCAAGTTAGGTTAGTAGATTCAACTCAAAATCATTTTCTCTAATTTTTTTGGTGATGGTGTAAGGACCATATCATAGAGACTAAATTTTTCTATGTAGGCCTACAAGTCATTCCTTTTAAAGCCACAACCAAACCTTGTAACCCCAAAAAAAATGGTGTCCAATATTATGTTTATCATGGTATTACTTATATTTCTAATTCATCTTCTCCAAGATGTCATGAACTTAATGCAAGATGTGTTGCATTTGTTCAATGAAGTTTTTTTCTTTTTCTACCTCAAATCTCCCATGAGGTGTATTCTATGGTGGAGAATGGAATGGATATATCAATTAGTTCCATGGGTTGGATCCTAAACCATACTTATAATGGACTATGCTTGGTCAAACTATGAGGGGCTCAATTGTATCCATGTTGTATGAAAAGAAGCCCCTCATCCCATGTGCATCGATGTTTAGAGTGATACATATGAATCATGTAAACAAACAAGTGGTTCACCACTTTTGTCTAACCATCACTCTATGGATAGAAGGCTATGAACTTCACCATCTCGGTATCCATCATCTTCCATAGAGTGGACCAGAAGATACTCAGGAACCTACTATCTTTATCTAAGATAACGAACCTAGGGAGACCAAAATGGATCCATACATGACTAAAATATAGGTGAGTAGTTTCATAAATACATATATTTTTATTAAAAGCAATCATGATAGCCATTTTTGGAAAATAATAAACTACAAAAAAAATATAGTCCTTGCCATGTTTTGAAGTGGGGAAACTTTAGATAAAATCCATTGAGATAGATTCCTAAGGCCTGGTTGGTTTTGGTAATGGCATATACAATCCTTACTTCTTGTTTGTTGGCTTGGATATTACACATGGGGTGAAATATTTCAGGTACCTTTACACATCCTTTTAAATATGGGGCTAGTAGAAGTGTTTTTGAAGAACTACCAATGTCTTTTCTACACCAAAGTGTTCAACTATCTTACTAAAATGTGATTCCCAGATCATCTTCTATTTTTTTATAGTTGGAACACAGATGTGCCCCATATGACAGAGGACATTATCTTTCAAATAGAAATTAGAAACAGGTTTACCTTCTTGAAGCACCTAATATATACTAGTAAAGGTAGGATCCACTTCATACAAATCACCCCAAGTGGAATTATCATGTTCATATAGGTCAAGAACTATTATATGTGTAGTAATTAGTGGGTAGCTCAGACAATCTATGGCTATATTTGATCTCCCATTTTTGTGTTTGATTATTAGATGGAATTATTATAGATATGTGGCCCACTTTTTGTGCCTCTCATTTCATAGTTGTATCTACATCTAGATAAATTACAATGGTCTGTGGTCAGTGTGCATGAGCATCTCTTTCCCCAAGATGTAGTGTTTACACTATTTTTAGGCTTACACAATGGCATAGAGCTCCTTTTATATGTCAAGTATTTCTTGACTATATCAATGAAAGTTTCACTGTGATATGTAATAGATGGCCATGTTGGATGATGACAACTCCCATGGCATATTTATATGCATATATCATCAACTTGAAAGGTTGATGTAAATATGTCAAGGCAATAAAAAGGGTTGAACAAAGTTTATTCTTCAAATTCTCAAATGCCCTTTGTTGTCTCTTACCCCACTAAAATGTATCTTTATCTCCTCCTTTAGTCACTTAGGTTAGTGACCAAGCAACATGTGAGAATCCAATAACAAACCTATGATAGAAATTTGTAAGACCTAAGATGCTATGAAGTTATGTGAGGGTCCTTGGTGTAGGCCATTCTAGAATAACCCAAATCTTCTCTAGATCGATATAGACCCCTTCCTCATTCATAACATACCCTAGGTATTGAATTATTTTCTTCCTAAATGTGAATTTATTAAGATTTTCATATAACTTATGATCCCAAAGAGTTTGAAGCACCTTAAAAACATGTTGCAGATGTTCCTCCCATGTTCTACTATATATGAGTATGTAATCTAGGTAAACAACCATGAATGAGTTGGTGAAGGGTCACAGGATGTCATCCATCATTCTCATGAAGGTTGTAGTTGTGTTAGTTAAGCCAAAAGGCATAACAAACTATTTGAAGAGCCACTCCTTAGATTTGAATGTAGTCTTTTAGACATCAGTGGGATTTATGGGAATTTGGTGATACCCAAATTTGAGATTAATTTTAGTGAAGAGCTTTGCACCATGGAGTTATTATAGTAGGTCATCAATCTTGGGGAGGGGGTAAAAATTATTTATAGTAATTTTATTTAGAGCTTGATAGTCAATGCAAAGGCTCCATATTCCATCTTTCTTTGTGCTAGGAAAATTAGGCTATCACAAGGTGAAGAGGTTAGCCTAATGTGACCCTTTTGGATCAATTCCTAAATCTATCTTTTTATCTCATAATTCTCCAAAACTAATCTATGCTACATAAGATGTTTAGGAAAAGGTGATACTAGGATCAAATTGATAGAATATTTTACCTAGCAACGTAGTTGAACTCTCATGAAGGACTTGAATAAGTCGTCATATTCTCCTATGATTTGTCCCATATACTTCTATTATTGTGTTTATTACATAGTCAAGATTGCAATATTAGCCTTCTTGGACTTTTGTGGTTTGACCACCATGATAATTAATTTATTTTTCTTTTCCACCAATATCTTACATTTATTGGCACTAATTAGGGAGACATATGTGTGAGGTGGTACCTCTAATACCCTATAGTGCCACATTCTAAGACTAAGGGTGATTATTCAGGTTTGTGATTCATATATTCCATGTCGATCACACATAAATGGTTAACCAAGGAGTACATCACAAACATTTAGATAGACCACATCACACAAAATTCATCTTGGAAAGTATTTATTGCATATGAAATAAGACACTGATGGGTGACATAGAGGTCCCTCCCTGGGCTCAACCATCCAATACCGTATGGATTTGGGTGAGGCTTCATGGATAGATTTAGAATTTTCACAACTTTAGTAGAGATTAAATTATTTTTACTCCCACTATCAAGAATTAAATGCAAAGGCTTACCATTTAGACAAAATTTGGAGTGAAACAATCTTTCCTTGTCATCTGGCCTTTCCTCATGGGTTTGTGATGAAGCAATGATACTATCAGGTTCAGTATCTACAATCTCTTCTTCATCCTCTTTGACTATAGGTTTTGTATGAGATAGAGCAATAGATGTCAAGTCTTATGACTTAGAAATTAGTGAATTTATGGCTCAAAATTCTTCTTTAGAGTGAGTTCCAATTTTGTGGTAATCACATCATTTTCTAGTCTTCCCTTCTGGGGTTTCTTATCTTGAAACTCCTTTTGCTTCTAATTTTGACCTCATGTTTGACCTTCCTTGTCACTTTTCCATTTCAAAGGTTGACTCTTCATATTATTTCTTCCATGATTTTTCTCAATATTTACTGCAAACATGTATGCCTCACCAAGGGTTTCCAAATTGCAGAGTTCCATTTCCCCCTATATGTACCATTATAATCCACAATAATATTTGAGACTCTTATGTTTCTCAATTTCTTGGATACCCAATCTTGTAGATAGAGAATGAAAAATGTCAGTGTTATCTTGAATAGATTAGTCCTTACCTTGGTGAAGTTGTTGCCACTGTATGTAGAAATCATCATATGCTCCAATGGCATTATATTTTTCCTTTACCAATTCCACAAAATCATCCAAGGTAGGTTCCACCTCAAGGCCAATGTCATCTATACTGAATCTCTTTTTGTACACTTCCCACTAGTTTTTCATGGGTAATGATGCTTTCAAAAGAGCAAAAGTGATCTTTTCCCCATCAGTGAATTTATTTACAAAAAATTAAGAAGATAATTGATCCAACCAATTTTCTATTGCATCAACATTTATTTTTCATTCAAATGTAGGGATATCAAAATTCAACTAAACTTTGAAGGGTATTGGGGCACTAAAAGGATGTTCCATAGATGAGGAGCCAGGAAGGGCAAATGAGGAGCCAAAATTTCTTATTAAGAGTTGTTGGAGAATTTGTGTAAATTATTGCTGCATCTGTGCTTATTACCATTATAGGGCTTCATTCACCATTTCCTTCAAAGGATAATATGTCTTGGTGTCATCCACCATTTAAAGTTGTTTAGAGTGAATAGGTGGATAGTCTGGAAGCTCTGTTATTTTCCACCCAAGATTCTTGTAGCTTGACCTCATCTTCAAGATCATACACTCTCAAGAAAAATCACTCTAATACCATTGATCCAAAAATCATAAGTTTTGATTGATATATATTTCAATAACATGAAAATAAGACAATAATAATGAATTCTTTGAGAATAATTTTTTTATTACTCAAAAATGCAATACAACTATATGCTTATCTCTAGGAAGAGATGTTTGATTTACATTTCAGGTTACATATTAATTTATACACATTTTTAAAGTAGGAGGAGGATGTGGAAGGTCACCAATCTCAAGGGAGATTAAGTGGTTTGACTTCCATGATTTAAAACAATATAGAATTCAAGGAATTACTATTTTTAGAAACTTACTATTTTTAGACTACACTACTAAAATTGAAATATGGGGAACTTACATTAGGTTTTTTGGGGAAAAAACCACTGAGTAAAGCTCATTACATCTCACTATATTATACTCATTTCTAGCTTTCGAATGGTTCAAATGGGAAGTCAATTGGAGATATGGTTCAAAAGTTATGGCTCCTAGAAGTTTCATCATCAAATTGCCTAAATTATCACTTGAAATGTTGCCCAGATCAAGGATTTTTATACAAAGATTGGTAGTCCATGTCTACCTCAGAATTAACCTAATAAAGACATCAGTGTAAGGGTATAAGCCAATCTACCAATATGAAGTGAATATGATATAATCCACTATCTATTTATGGATGAAGTAGAACTAGCACTCCTTATGCAAAATAGGAAAATTTCTGAAGAAGATGATTAAATATTAGATTCATATTTTGATCCATGTGTCTAACAATGATGATAGGAGACCAAGATGCATCACATAGAAGACATAAGCATACAATTACTCCTATCAACAATAAAAGGCCATTAAATGGAAGTCATCATGCTTCAAAGTTCTATAGTAAAATAAATATTTTTCCATTTGATTCCAGAGGTAAATACCTTATGCAATTAGTGTAGGGATTAGTTTAGTTTCTTTCCTATTCTTTATTTCTTGATTTTTTTTCTTCATATCCCTTGTTTGTATATAGTGCCCATTTATATTTTTTTGCTTTCAAGTGATTTTTTCCTTGCATTTAAATAAGTCCTTTTGGATATCCCTCAACTCAATTTTCATCTAATTACTCAAGACCTTCATAGTTTAGAAATGTAGGTATAACTCCTCAGCAGTGGTTGATCATGGATTGTTGAAATATGAGCTTGATGTTGTGGTTTAGAGAAGCTATCAAAGATTGATGGATAAGTTAATTCTTCCATAAAATATTAAAAATTGTTTTGATATAAACCTATTTTTAAGAGGGATTACACATGTAGAATGAAAGTTTAAACTATTAGGACATAGTTCTGCTTACACTTAAAAAACATTAATTTCCTGGGATAAAGTTTATAGATAATAATGAATGTCTAAAAATCAAACACTTGAAAACATACATAAACTTGGATAACATGGTTCCCAACCTTTGTTATAAAGTTAAAATGACATAAAAAATATAAAAATATGATCTTATTACAAAATCAAAAGATTTTTAATTAAAGGTGATTCTGGTATTCTCCACTAGGGTTATAGATGCTTGGATGGCAATGGAGCAAGGCCTTTGAGTGGAGCCAAAGGCATCTCTATTAGGTATATGGATGCCTAGCTTGTATTAGATTAATTCCCAAGCCTTTCCTAAGCTAAATCATGGTTTTTTATGAATATTCAAACATGTTGAGATTCAATGTTAATGATTAAAGTCATTAACCTAGAATTTTATATCAAAATATTATGGAAATCAGTAAGTGGAATCAAAGCACGCACACAACATGAATGAGTCTTAATGTTTGTTCCTAATTCTACATGTGAATTATTTGTTTTAAACATGAATTGATCTAAATAATGGCGCTTGATCGAATGGAATAATTAGTTAATCATTAGTCTAAACTAGAGTCTTTAAATTCTAACATATTGATATGTTCCCCCAGAAGTGACCATTTGTTCTGGTCAACATACCCTGATTTCTAAAAATGGGAACGCTTGTTTAAAACTACACAAATTTGTACTTTGAACTTAAGTATTCACTTGATCAAAGTGTAATTGATAAGATTTAACATCATTTTTATCTTAAAATTATCCATGCCTAGTTTGGTTAGCATATTTGTTCTTGATTTTGGTTTGCCCTTATCTAAAGTACTAACATTGGATCTCTATGTTGCAAGTTACAGGTCTAATAAGGTCTACTTGGAATAAATAATTCTTGGGTTTCATCATTTTAATTTAAACTTGATTATTTAATAGCTTTTGTTTTTTTAGATTCATATTTTAATAGCCAGATGTTTAATCTAAGTCTTTGATTTGAATTTGGTGGAAACTTTTTACATGGGAAAATTTTAAATAATGATATGGGCTTAGTTTATTTTTATTTCCTAAGGCTTAGTTGTGTTTATCAACATGACCAAACCTTAGTATTACATCCATGCTTAGTCTCTTTTATGTCCTGATCCCACCATTTTAGACCTTTATATTATTCATGTTTTGTAATCTAAATGCAAAGTCCTTTTTTAATGTTTCTAACTGTCAGGATTTATATTTTGGATACTTTGGCCAAGTACTTTCATGATTTTGTTTAGGAATTCTTTTAGGACATTATAAATTTGTGATATTATAAATACTAAAAAAGAGTGACTATGGTAATCTTTAATCATTTCTCCATAATCACTTTTTGATTGATACTCAAGGTGGCATATATTGGAATCGCCAACAAGATCTACAAAATCATTCGTCTCAGCAAATTTTTGATCAAAAAAAGGAACCAAATGATGTTCATTCATTTTAACATGATTTTTTGGAGGATCTTCAATTAATAGTCTTTTTGGAGGTCTAACAATATGATTTTGATTAATAATTATTAAAATTTCATGTATGTGCATTCCTGATAAGAGCAGAATGAGCACCTTGTGCAAATTTTCTTTTAACTTGTAGCAAGTCATTAGCTAATTTTTGTAATAAGGGATTATTAGTGTTTTGTAATGTAGTTAAAGTAGAATAATCAAGCTTGGAATTTATTTTCTTAATATTTCCAGCCATAATAAGATTGTCTTCAACCTCTATAACAATGTTCTGAGTTATTGCTAAATTAGCATGACATGCTCCACATAGTTGATAACTAATGTACAGAAACTAAGTATTGATGACAAATCAATCTTAATTATCACAAATGGGTTGAGTATCTTGAGTTATTTCATAAAATATTCTATTAAATTTAGTAATGAAATATTGCATGTGTTCATGTAGTTCTTTTTGAAGCTGAGTCAATCAGGTGAACAATATGTGGGAGTCTTTAGTAGCTTTAAACCTTTTTTCAAATTTCTCATTCATAGTGGCCCAATTGGTTATGGTGATAAGATCCAAATTGTATAACCATTCTATATCTAAATCATGTAAGGTTTCAATGAAGAATATGGTTAACACATCTTCATGCTCAATTTCAATCACTCCATAGGCTACATATAAAGCAATTAAGTGCTCATTTGGAATTTGTGTTCCATTCCCTATGAACATAGGAAAATTATTTCTTGACCACTTAGGTTTGACCACTTAGGTAAGTTATGGAGAGGAGTTAAATTCAATGGGACAATCACTTCCCCCCAAGGGATAATAATTTGTTTCTCCATTCTCCTAGGAATAAGGAATTCAAGATTAGCAGGTTGGATAATTCCTAAAGAATTATGTTGTAGCTAGCTCACAAGAGTTTGTATTTGTCTAAAAGGAAAAATAATTGCTCTTCTTATTCTTTTTTGAGGAGGGAAGCTCAAATTAAACCATTCTTGCAGTTGAAATAAATTATCAGTTTGGCCTTGATCTCTTCTTGCACTAGTGAAAGGTTGATTTTCTAGATTGAAGTACTTATGATTCTCTAAGGATTTGTTTAAGTTCAAGTTTATAAATAAATACTTGGCATGTGATTACTTTACATGTAGCAACTAAAGATAAACAAAGCATTTTATTCCCTAGTGGAGTTTCCAAAAGACTATTAGCTAGATATTTTGTAGGCTATAAAAGATACCTAAGTAGTCATGTGATTAAATCCCCTTCATTTAATGATTAATCTCCCATATGTTTATGTTATTTATTATTACTATTCACACTTTCAACCTTTTATAATTTGTATAAATTATGCATAGGATATACACAAGGTATCTTAATTTTGGGTATTAATTTAATCACAAAGTTCATAAACCATAATAGAGTGATTTTACAATAAATAAAAACCTATATAAAATATTATGCAAAGAAGTTCTTAGAATGTGGAGAATTAAAACAACTAGAATTCATGAAAAATAAAAAATGTTTTACTTCACAATAAGTAGTTTTTTATACAGATTATTATATCCATATAAATAGATAAACATATAAGATATGATAATTATTTTAACAAATGATTAAAAACAATTTGAATTCATATTAATATTTAATGATAACATAAATTTTACCATTTCAATCCTCATAGAATGCACTAAAATATTTTCTTAGATGCAAAGTTCCTTAGAAACCAACTGTTTTCTTATTCACTTTGAGTAATGTTCATACAAAAACATATATAAATCTAAACACAAATTTTTAGATTGCTTAGTCAATTTGTGTAACATTCACAGTTACTTTTAAAAAAGTCTTATCCCTTGTATGCATTTATTTTCCCATATTTATACATTTTTAGATATCAAATATAATTAGGATACAACTCCTTGAGTTCCCCATGTGATGTGTTAAATTCTAAATATCATTGGGAGATGTCTTCCTTGAATTTCTCATGTGTGGAGTACAATAGTTGATGACATGTAGCTCTTCTTAGTTTTACTAGTTAAATTAGATACAACCTCTTTGCATGTTATGCTCAGCTCAATCAAGTAATATGCTCTTACAAAATGACTTAAAGTAATAACACCTAGCTAAGTTACTTGAGTCTTTCATTCTATAAAGTAACTCACTTTTATAACTAATTTATCTAAGTGGAATTAATTATAAATTAATTAATTAAAAGAAAATTACTTGAAATACATTTGTCAATTCATTTGAAGAAGATATATGATGTTGATAAGATATGTAAAATTAATCACTCTAATTCATGAACTTATTTTCTGCACTTTTCCCTATAGTTGATGTGTTGTGACATCATAAATTGAATAGATGCATTATCTGACATGGAAAATAATTGTCTTTTTATTTCAATTCTTAGTAGCTCATTTTTTACCATCTTGCAATAAACTTTCACCATCTCAAGATTTCTTTCTAGCCTTTTGACGTGTTGATCACTTTTTATTAGCTCCTTTATTGATTTTACTATGAACGGAGTTGTGGCCTCTTTAATTACTTGATTGAATTATTGAAGTAATTTTTATTAAGTCCACTGAGGTTCTTTTGACCATAAATTCATGAGATAGAAGATATAATCCTCTAGATCTACTTTCACATTGTGAGAATCTTCTTCCAAAGTCTTCATTTCTTCAAGCATTTCTCCAAAAAAGTGAATGTGAAAAGATATAATGTGTTATTTTTATTTTGTCACTAATCCCTTTGGAAAAATATTTTATTCAATTAAAATATTATCACTCAAAGGATTTATTTATCAAAATCTATCCTATCACATTTTAGATATTCCATTTTCATGTTCAATCTCCTTCATCATTGTTTTTATTTGCATGAATTTATTCTCTAGGTCTTATAAATTGCATAGAACCTCAGGAAACCATTTATATGTAGTTTGTATCATTTTATCTATCCATTCACCATTTGATTTGGCCTTATCACTAGTTTATTCTTAAAAATTTATTGTTTGATGGTCAATTATATCTCATTAAAGTAATGAATTATAGGGATTAGATCTCGTCACTTTGGAAATTATTTCACATAGCTTAGAAATTTACTTCTTTAGTTTAGCTTTATCAGCCTTTTCTTCATCAAGCTTCTGAAAAAACTTATTGATAAGAATCTATGTGCCTTTCTTCGCAACCTCTATAGTAACTTCCCTAAGGACACCTTTGTAATTTCTAGATCTTCTTCTATGATTTCACTCTTAGACTTACCCTATGGAGGAATTGATAGTTCAACAAATTTTTGACCTAAAGGCTCAATTATCATTTTTGAAGTCACTTTGGCACTCTTGGTCTTCTTACCCTTATGATCAATACTTTTTATAAATTGCAAGTCTAACTCTTCCAAATTTATTTATTCTTTTTATTCAAGGGTTGTAGGTAATGCCAACCATGTAGAGAAATTTATACTGGTGGAAGTAGATGAATGTATCACCATTTGTTGTTGATTATCTCTCACCACTATCTCTTGAGAAGGAACTTATTTTTTACCCAAAATATCTTCTATATGAACAACATTGGAATCTATTTGTTCATATTTCTCTTTCTCTACCTGCTTGACATGAGTTTCATGTTCTTTTTCTTCTCCAATGGTTTTATTCTCAAGTTCAATTTTTATCCTTTGTTGTGATATCTCTTTACATGTGGTCACCTTTCTAGTAGTTATCTATTCTATCTCTTTTCGGTTAGGAATAATACAAATGGTGGGTTGATTATCATAAAGAGGTGGAGGTGGAGTAGTAGGTGGAGAAGATGGAAGAAGATGAGTAAGAACATCAATCTCTTTCTAAGTATATTTCTTAGGAGGTTTGAAGCTAAGATACTTTGGAGGTGGCATGAAAGTGGATGGGTTTACATATTTCACTATTGGATGTATGTTATATTACCAATAGTTATATGAAGATGTGGGAGGTGTGGAAAACATAGGAGTGGTATGAAGAGTAGTGTCTATGAAATATACTAGAGGAGATACAAAGGTAACTGACCGAATTGACACCTTTTCTTTTACCAGAGAGTATGTTTCATTAGCATTATTCTTAAATTTCAATTTCTTCTTAGGTTCTTGACTTCTTTATCCTTGAATTCTTTTCCTTTTATGACTTGTCCAGTTTATTTCATTATTAACTCTTTCATATAGTATCCCTTACTAAGAATCCATGTTGAAGTCATAACAAGAACTATTAAATTCCTCTCAGCATTAATCTTTACCTGATTCTTTTTGTAATCAATTTTTGTGAGTGGAGCATGATCTCCTCTTATTACATGATAGGAATCTAAAATTACTTGTCCATCATCTTCCATGTCTTTAAGAATTTTTCCAAATCAAATGAGCAAATTTTTTAAAGAGTCATAATGTTATTATCTCTTCTTCTTACTTCAAATTCATCTCCACAATCAATCCAAAAGTATTTTAGAGAAGGGATATGCATATATTCAAGAGAAACTAATCTTTGTGTTATGACTTTGCAATAAAAATTTGATCTAGCCTTAAAATGTGATTGATTATGTTATGATACATCTTTATTTGTGCATTTTTGGCCTTATAAGCACTTGCCTAATGATATTTTCCAATAACAATAGGAAAACTAAGTGAAGAATGGTGTACTTTGGACTAAAGATCATGTAATTCCACCAGCTATCTACATAATTCTATTTGAATCCATTTATCACTAGGGTACCTTGGAAATGTTACTATGGTCCCTATGAAACCACCAACTTTGATGTATGTGAAATTCAAGAATTGAATAAAAATACATCCAAAATGGGAAACTACCTACCAAGCTACATTAGATACTCTTGTGGCCTTCAAAATAACATTCAATTTACAAATGACCTCATAAAAGAATGCATCATTTACCCTTTTATAGTGCTTGAAGTATTGAGATAAAGTCAATTGAGGGTAGTATTCATAGTTTAGATCTATTGCCATTAGCCCTTTTGTAGTCAGCCTAGAAAATGTTCAATTAGATGTTGTAACATATACTAAATATGAAATCATCTTGAAATGAAGAATTTGAAATACATTACTCAACTGATGATCGATGTTGTCACTTCTCATTATTGACCATTTAATCTATGAAAAACTCCTATTGACATCAATAGCCATTATGTAAGCATATATCCAAGTGGAAAACTTCTTGGCATTTTTCTCTCCATTGATTATACACAATAACTAGGGGATATCATTAACTTCTTAGATCAAGTTACCCATTACTATTTACCTTGGAAACCTCAAGGGTTATTTTGATTTCTTTGCATAAGTATTATTCATGATCTTGATGAATTTTGATGTTTTACTCTTCTACAGATCTTTAGCTTTATTCATTGATAAGTCTATCACTTTAGGTCTTACTAGGATTTTCAAATAATATTCAAAATACTAAACATATAATCTAACTACTATTGCTGTTGAAGATTGCACCCTTGGCAGGAGGCTGAGCTCCTGCCTTCTCCTCACAACTATGAAAACTCCCCTCTCACCTATGGGACTAGCGAAGCTAGAGGGGAGAGTCTCTAGATAAGGTCTAGCTCCCTTTGATGCATCATGTTCATTCCAATAATTGCAAACACATACATATATATAGATATAATGTGGGGGATGAAAAGAGAGAAAGATTACAGGAAAACAAACTACTCTAAAGAGGTGATGCACTAAAAAAAGTCGACCTTCTCACATCCACACTTAAAAATAGAAAAATACATACATACACTTCAAACTTGGCAGAAGGACTAGGCTACAAGAAATTGGGAGGGAGGCTTTCATGAAAACACAAAAAATAGAGATTTCACCAAGGTGCTATGGAATGCACACTATAAGTGATATCCTCTGTTCTAAACTTCTCAAATACTGCTCTCCTCCTGTCAGCTGCAAAAATGGTGCCATGTAGAAAACATGTATGCTGGTGTTGGGCCTATGAAAGCATCAAGAGACAATGACTGAACACAAACAAACACTCAAGACATACACAAAAAAATCTATCCAAGATGGAGGTAAAACTACGTTTATTGATTCAAGTGGAAATTTTTCCAGGGCTACACCTTACAAAATTCAAAGATCTTTCTTAAAATGACAAGTCTTCAATATATAAGAGAAGCAAGGAGGCCCATCTGGTGCTCCTTTTTTACAAGTGGCCTATCACGTCCCTTCATTAGGAAGAACAAGTCGCTCAAAACATTAATGACCTATGCACTTTGTCTATTTGATGTCTGCCTTTTCAAGGTCAATACATGGTTTGTCTACTCATTAAATGTAAAATGGAGAAACCAGTTGCATTGCTAGCTATTTGCATCCCCAATTATCAATTCATAGGAACTATTTCACCTGCTAGAGTCACTTCTCAAATTGGTGCCACTTGGACTAACTGCTTGCTTGTTCCATGCTTGTCTCCTTGTCTTTTCTCAATTTTGTTTCTTCTGGCTCCTTCAGCCCTTGGGGGTGAATTCTTAGCAGGTCGCTACATTCTAGCCCCTTGGTTAGCTCTCTCTTAGTTTGAAAACAAATGGCCATTTTATTTTGCTAACTTTGACATTCATATGGCCGTTATTGGTTTGAAAACCAATGGCTAACTTGTTTTGTTAATTTTGATGTCCTCTAGGACATCACCTTCCCCATCAAAACGTCATTAGGTCTTCATGGCTTCTCTGTGGCTTTGCTTCCTCTTAGCACCTTTTCGGGGGAAGGTGACCCTCCAGCTCTTTGAAAGTGTCTCCTTTGCATTTGGCCGAGAGTCCCCTATAAGGGCACCTGTACTTCAGGGTCCTTTGGTGGGTCCTTTGGTCCTCCAAATTTTTCCTCGGGTCCTCACTGACAATTTTCTTGGGTTTTGTTTGTTATGTGTATTTTCCATGGGCTTTTGTCTGTAGACATTTTCCCACAAACAAAAAGTCCACAAAAATTCTACCTAGCCTTTGCTTTTTTTATTTGAGCTATGCCTGAATTCCTTTGGACTTTTTTTCTGAAGCAATTCCTTCAGGCAAAAAGTCTGAAGGAATTCGAGATAGTCAATTTTAAATAATTTCAACTTTAAACTTTGAACAAAAACCAAATTTACCTGGGTCCTTTTCTTTTGAAGTGCCTGCCCTCCACTAGGGTATTTTGAACTTGAAGACTCCCCTTCAGCCAAGGGCATACCCTTGAACCAAGCTGTTGAACCAAAAATGGTTCAAGGGTTTAACCATTACACACCAATGAACTAGTGAACTAAGGCCGATGAACTTCTCCCTTTGAACCAAGCCTGATGAACCAAACTTGTTGAACCAAAAATGGTTCAACAGTTCAATGGTTTAACCATTAATGAATCAAGATGTTGAACTTGAAGATGGACCTTTGAACCAAAGGTCATTGAACCACTTAAACTAGGCCATGAACCAAACTCATTGAACTTGTGCACTTGAAAATGACTATCATGAATAGCAAGAGAAGAAGGGGACCAAAAATTTAGCCTATGGGAAAAATTAGTCAACAAATTGGTGACTCACAAGGGAAGCATGCCTACTATGCTTAGAGACTAGTTGCCTTGTAGTCCATTGGGTATGGAGCCAGATTGTAACTTTAAAATTAGCAACAGCCCCAATAATTCAGAACCAAACACGTAGATCTACCTCTAAGGAAAATAAAACACACACAAGACTAAGAGAACAACTACTTATGCAATGACACTTATGGAAAGTAGGGAAATAAAACAAGGAGAAAATATATATAAATGAAAGGAGACTCAGTGGTAATGCTTCAGATGTATCCCATTAACTAGGATATGCAATTCTTCACCATCTAACCTAGAGAGTTGGAATGCATTATGGTACTTACACTGAGTAATTATGTAAGGACCGCTCCATAGGGCATAAAATTTTGCATGCTTTCTAGGCTTAACTCAATCTCCATTGCATTTTAGGATAATGTCTCCATCAAAGAAATCTTTTGATGAATATTTCTTGTTGAAGTTTCTTTTTACTTGCTGTTGGTGACTAGTCATAGAAGCCATAGCCCAGTCCCTTACCTCTTGGAGCTCCATTAGCTCACATAGCCTGACCTCCATACTACTTCCTTCTTCTAATTGTAGCTAGTGAGTGAGGTCCAATGCTAGTAATTCAAGTGATATGGGAAGCCTAGCTTCCCTTCCATATACAAGTGTATATGTGAGTTTTTGATTGCTCTCTTTGGAGTGATTCAATCGGCCCACAGAGCTGTCTTCAGCTTGGCATGCCAAGTCCTCTTATTTTCTTCCATGTTCCTCTTTATGATTCTGATCAAATATTTGTTGGTAGACTCAACCATCCCATTCCCCTATAGATATTAATTGGATGAAGTGTTGAGGTATATGCCATACCTTAACACCCATTCACTTGTTTTGGTCCCTAGAAAAGCCAAGGCATTATATGAGATTATGGTGGCTGGGACCCCGAATCTTGTTACCAGGTCCTCATAAAACTCTAGGACTGCACTTTCATTTGCCTCTTTCAGAGCAATATCCTCCACCCACCTTGTGAAATAGTTCGTGGTAGTCAAGACCCACTTGTGTCCAGTGCTGGAGGGAGGATTGATCATCCCTATGAAATATAGGCCCGACTGCATGAATGGTTACTCCACCTGAATAGGCTGTAGAGGCATGGCAGCCAACCATTGTTTCCCATAAAAAAGTGCATACTTTTGGCACTTCCTTATACAGGCATGGGTGTCCTTGAAAAGAGTGGGCCAAAAATAGCTAGCTCTCAATATCCTTGTTGTAGTAGCTCTAGGAGCAAAATGACCGCCTGCTGGCCCATCATGGAACTCAGCTAGTACCTTATCAGCCTAGTTTGGGTCAATACATCTTACAAGGACCCTAGAGAGATCCTTCCTAAATAATATTTCATTAACAAAGACATAAGGGAGAGACTGGAGCCTAAAATACCTTCTTCCAGTCCCATCAAGACCCTGTGGGCACTCACTGGTGAAAAGGAAATGCCTCAGGTCTGATGTCTAATCCTTCATGACAGTTGGTTCTACTGCAGTGGCTACATCATGAATTAGCAAGTTGTCTTCCCCTTTTTTCTTGAAATTTGTAGCAAGTTATTCACATAGGCCTCTTCCCCTCACCATCTTGGTGATCTTGATGTCTACGTCATACTCCATCACATTGGTGATCCACCCTGCTCTCTTCTCATTTAAGTCTCGATTGGTCAAGAAATCCTTGATGCCAGGATGTGGGACCATGAGGTGAATTCTATTGTTAGACAACATATGCCTAAATTTCTTCAGGCTCTACACTACTGCCAAGACTTGCTTCTCTACATACATGTATCAGAATTTGAAATCCTCTAACCCATGGCTAAAAAAAGCAAGTGGTTGCTCGAGGTCATCACCATTTTCTTGGGTAAGCATGGTGGAGATCACCTCTTCATTATTGAAAGTGTAGAGGTTGAAGCCTTTGTTGAATTTAGAGCTGATCAAAGTAGGAGCCCAGGTTATGGCCTACTTGATGGATTTAAAGCTATATTTTCTTTGTGTTGTCCACCTAAATTCCTCACCCTTCCTCAACATAGAGGTTACGGGCTTGACTATCTTTGCAAAATTTGGAATGAATCTCTGAATGAAATTTATCCTACCAAAGAAGCTCTGTAGGCGTCTCTTGTGCTTTAGTAGGGACATCTCTAGGATAGAACAAACTCTCTTAGGGTTAATGGATAAGTCTTCCTTGGATATGATGTGGCCAAGGAGTTTCCCGTCATGAATAACAAACACATGTTTCTTTGGATTAAGAGAGATGAAAAATTCCGTGTACCTTTCAAAAATCTGCCTAAGGTGTTCTATGTGTTGGCTCGCTTCCTTGGAGAATACCATCACATCATTGAGGTAGCCAACACATTATTATTTATCAAGCCGCCAAAATCCATGTCCATGGCTCACTGAAAGGTAGCACCAGCATTAGATAGCCTGAATGACATCTTCTTATAGGAAAACATTCCCCATTTAGTGGTGAAGGCCATTTTGTGCTGGTCACAACCTTACACTAGAATCTGATTATACCTTGAATAACCATCCAAGAGGTAGAAGTGCTCGCTACCTGTTACCTTCTAAAGGATTTGCTCCATGATTGGGAGGGGATAATGATCCTTTAAAGATACTTTATTAAGGTCTCTAAAGTCAACACACAGCCTGATCTCCCCATTTTTCTTTCTAATAGGAACATGGTTGGCTAGCCAGGAGGAATGCTTGATTGGAAATATAATTCTAGACTCAATCAATTTGGCCAGTTCCCTCAACATGAGGGGCTCAATCATCAGGTTGACAGGTCTCTATTTCTACGTAACTAGCCTGGCACCTTCTTCTAATTTGATGGTGTGCTAGGTGAGCCTTGGGTTGAAGCACTTCAAGTCACTGTAATCCCATGCAAAAACATCTGTGAATTCCTGACACAGCAAAATGAAAGCTCACCTTTCTTGAATCATGCAAACTTTTCCAAACGCAAGGAGCTTGTCCTTGAAGATCTCAACCCTTTCATAACTCTCCTCTTTGGTTGTGATGCATGCCTTGTCATTTCTCAATTGGTCATCTCCATTGAAGATGCTCTCAAGTGTGACCAAACCTTTAGGGAGCTTATTAGTCTTCAACTAAATAATTTGATTGCCATATTGCTGCTACAACTTCGCTTGGTTCTATGTTATGAACTCAGCTTCCTCCCTCAAGAAGAAAGCTATTTTTTGGTCATTTTTGAGAACTTGCCAATTTGCAATGTTATCAAGGATAGAGGGATGAACTACCACCTTTAAGAGGCATAAACCGCAGCCTCAACTTATTTCCTTTAAAACATTGAACTGAGCAACATTTGCTGCTAGCCTATGCACTTGTTTGTTCCACTCTCTGGGAATGGAAGTGATATTGAAAATGAGGAAATATTCCACCAAGTCCCAGACCCTATGCTTTTAAGACTTCAGTAAGGAATTATTGGTTAGATTCTGGCCTTTCACCTGATTTACATTTAGCTCACTGTCTCCCCAAACTTGCAACTTCTTGATCCCTCTTTTTCTTGCCCATTCCATCCCATGGATAAGGGACCCATATTCTAAAGCATTGCTTGTCCAAGAGAAATGGAAACAAAAATTTGAAAAGTACCTATCCTTTGAAGGGGAGACTAACATCACCCCACCACTAACTCCCAACCTACTTCTAGAATCATCAAAATGCAACTACCATAGGCCTAGGTCCTCTTGGCATGCCTTCATTATATTAGGTATGAAGGCACCCTCCTCATACATGCAATAGACTCTAAGGTCTGCCTCCTCAATTAACTTGTAAGGATCATGTTTGAAGTTATCATTTCTCCACTCATCCAAGAGTAGGTCTACAACTCCTTCAAGAGCAGAGGATGGAGATTGGTCTGTCTGGGACTCTTCTGGGTTGATAATGGTGTAATTGACATTCATTGCCTTGGGTGAGTATGGTTCAAGATGGTCCTTGTAGAGTGGCTCAAATTTGATTTTTACCTTGGTCCCGTACATGGTTTTAAAAACCAAATAAGACCAATTCACTACTAGATAGCCACCTATCTTTGATATGAAATCCCTGGACAATCAAATTGCAAAATAAGGAGGAACATTTGCTACCACTATATCATGGGGAATTGAGAAGGTTGGGAAAGCATGCAATGTCAAGCCTAAACCCTTCAAAATCCCAACTATTTTTGTAGGTGTCCCATCTAGCTGTAGGACTCCTTTGTTCATCTCCTCATACTTCAGTCCCATCTTGTCAGCTATACACTTGGGCATCACTGAGGTGCTAGCCCCACTGTCGATTATGCAATTGTGTACCAAGAATTCCCCTATGACCAAGGATATATAAAAAGGGGGAATTTTCTCTTCCTTCTTTACCTAACCTGAAGTGGAAGGCTGCCCATTTGTCATCAACACCTTATTAGTGCTTGCTAGGATAGCTTGTCGATCTAGCTCATGTAATTCCTTCTTCAATATGTCCTTCTATCCTGGAAGAGATAATGAATCCCATAAAGAGATGTTCATATGCATCTTCTTCATTTGGTCCACTATATTGACCTAGGGACTACCTTCCTTCAAGATTTCTTTGGGGCTGATTCCAACTTGAGCTATAGGTTGAGGGGCCGAAGGCAAAAATGTCTACTTGAAGTTTGGGGCCTTTGAATTGGAGTGCAACAGAGAAGGTGCTATTGCTACTTGAGTGGTAGCCTAGGCTTATCCCATGGTTCTTCTCTTAAATCTTGTGTTGGCTACAACACAGTCAGCCTAATTGTTTGTAGCGCCCACATAATTCACTAAATAAAATTCCCCCTCTAAATGACTCATGAGGGTAGAATCTAGTTGGGCCTGATTACTGCTCATGCCAGGTTGAGTTGGAGCCTTAAAAATCTAGGAATGAGCAGCTGCCTGATTTTCTATATTTTGGAAATAATTCATCATCTCATTTGTGTAAACAACCTATTCTTGACCATATCCCATGGTCGAACAACTTGGTTGTTCCTGTACTAGATTGTTTTAAACTAGCACAATGACTTTAGATGATGAAGGGGGGCCTGAATTGTAGTTATGAAATGGTTTGGTCTGAGTGAGCTGACCCTATCCTTGATTATAGTTTTGAAAAGGGGGTCTAGGGGCTTGACCATAATGCTGGTATCCCTGATTTGGTCTGTTGCTTTGAGCTTGCTGCCTTTTGAGAGCTACAAGTTCATTTGGCATGTTCTGCAATAGACTCTTAACTTCATGAAGCTCATTAGATGGAACAATAGCTAGTTTCTCTATGGTAGGTAGAGGGGCCAATGTGGGAACAAAGGTCTGAATTGGAGGCAACATTTCTAGGAAAAGTGGCATGTGAGACCTAGGGGCTATTTTCCTAGCCTGTACTAAGCATTTTTTAGCTGCTATGGCTATGTCATAAGCAGTAGGTAGTATATGCCTTCCCATAGATTATATGATCACAGAAATATCACTATTTAATGCCTTTAAATAGTACAAGAAAGCATAGTTGGGAGTTGGTCTTACCAAGATGGGAATTCTATCCCAAGTCTTTTGAAACTGCGTGTTGAAGTCCTGCATATACTTGTGTGGAGCTCTCTTTATGGTCATCAGCTGCTTAGTAAGCAAGAGGTTATCACTCTTTTCTCTAAAATGATCTTTCAACTGAGTACCCAACTCATTCGAAGAATGTATTGAATTTATAGGCAAAGTTCTATACCAGTCAAGAGCCTTGCCTTTGAGAGACAATGCTAACAATTTGATGGCGATATTTTCCTCTGTTACATTATGAATATTACAAAGGTTAGCAATATTCCTAATATGCTCGATGACTATAATGGGCCCCTCTCCATCAAAAGAAGGCACATTTTTTAGGGATATTCCTAGAATTGGATCATAGCGTGGGAGATTCAAGGGGCTCTGACCATGAAAAGCTATAAAAGGCAATGTCATCACTGGGATGGGCTATAACTGGGGCTTTGCTTTGTCTACATCCCTTACAACATGTTTAGGATGATTGTTTGTTAGATAAGGATGGGTCCTCTCAAATCATAGTCTTTTTGCAGAGTTTAAAGGCAACTCAACAAAATCGAAAGGAACCCCTTTTAAAGAAAACCTTGTGGTGACTTTAGGCATAGAAAGTTAATAAACCGGTCTTAATTAGAAAACTAAAGCTCTTACAAGTGTAGTCACCAAATGCTAAAAAACTTGATTTTCTATGATAGGACTGCATCAATCCTAAAATCTTGTTGAGTTGTAAAATTGTGTCCCATCGAGCATGCCAAAACTATTGACATCAAAGATTGCACCCTTGGTAGGAGGCTGAGCTCTTGCCTTCTCCTCACAACTATGGAAACTCCCCTCTCGCCTGTGGGACTAGAGATGTTGGAGGGGAGAGTCTCTAGATAAGGGCTAGTTCCCTTTGATGCATCATGTTCATTCTAGTAATTCCAAACACATACATATATACTGATATAATGGGGGGGCTAAAAAGAGAGAGAGATTGTAGAAAAACAAACTACTCTAAAGAGGTGATGCACTAAAATAAGTCAACCTTCTCACATCCACACTTAAAACTAGAAAAATACATACATACACTTCAAACTTGGCAGAAGGACCAGGCTACAACAAATTGGTAGGGAAGCTTTCATGAAAACATAGAAAAATAGAGATTTCACCAAGGTGTTGTGGAATGCACACTGTAAGTGATCTCCTTTGTTCTAAACTTCTCAAATACTACTCTCCTCCTATCAGCTACAAAAATGGTGCCTTGTAGACAACAAGTATGCTAGTGTTGGGCCTATGAAAGCATCAAGAGACAATGACTGAACAAAAATAAACACTCAAGACATACACAAAAAAAATCTATCCAAGATGGAGGTAAAACTG
>JARHVA010010149.1:145000-162500 GCA_037957365.1 Torreya grandis
CAATATCCACCTAGCAGTTTACTTCTAGAAACATATATGATGCGTAAATGTTTTTGATCCTTCCTCATCATTCCTCCTTTTTTGGTTAATTGAATCAGGTCCTTGATTCAATTTGATGTTCTATTCCTTAGTCACTTCCTACTCTTTATGCTCCTTTTAGTGGTTCTTTCTTTTAGCCTTGGCCTTAAAGCCTTTGAATGCATTTGAGTCCGTTTTGGGTCGAGAAGAGCCCCCTGCAAGGGTATCTACCCTTCAGGTGGTCTTCAGATGGCCTTCAGGCTTCTTTTGGTGGGTTGATAAGTTCTTTGGCTCTTCTTTAAGGCTTTTCAAAATCAATGGCTATTTTATGAACCTTGAAATTGACGTTTGCGCACCTATCACTACGTTTGAATTTCTAATGGCTAGTTCGTTGTTCTTGACTTTGACATCTACGGGCACATCACCCCTTGGAGTTTCTTCATCTTTCTCTTGATTCGGCCTTTTTTACTACTTTCTTCCTTCACATTTCTTGTTTTGCATCTTCTCAAAGGGAAGGTGACCCTTCAGCTTTGGGCAAGTGTCCTTTAATTTTGCAGCCGAGAATCCCCCATAAGGGCAACTACCCTTCAGGGTCCTTTGGTGGCCTTTTGTCTTCAGAGTCCTTCAGAGCTTTCCCATAGACTTTTTCCATGGATATTTTCCTATAGACAAAAATTTCACTAGAATTATTTCGGCTAATTTGTCTTTGGCCTTCATAAATTCTTTCGGGATTTCCTCCCATAGCTTCCCTGAATTTCTTCAAAATTTTTGTCTGAAGGAATTCTTTAAGACAATTTCCCTAAAGGAATTGTCTCTTTGTTACTTTTTCTAGGGGAAATTTTTTGAAGGAAATCCCTTTTTTCTTTTGGCCTTTGAATTGGTCCATTTTCCCCCTTTCTGCCCTCTACAAGGGTTGTTTGATCTTTTAGCTTTGGGGCAACCCCTTGAACCTTTGAATGCTTAGAATAAATTTCAAGAAAGGGCAGAGACTATTTTGGTCTGATGACCAAAATAGTTCAAATATTGTCCCAAAAATAAGTGATATTTTTGGAAAATAATAGCTGGCTCCAGTTGGGGAACTTCTATCAATTGTAAAAAAGAATTAAAGGGAGACTCATTGCTTTCTTGGTGAAGGTTTCCTTTGCCTGATTTTGATTTGTAGCAGCATGGTCCATTACCATAATTGGTTGTTCTTCTAGTTTAGTCTAGCACATGATTAGATTTTCCACATCAAACTCTTGACAAACTATCAGCTTAGCATCTCTTTTGATGTGAAGGAGTTTGATCTCTTCATCTTGAGAAATCTTCAATCCAAGTAACAGAGATTTACATCCAACTGTGTTGTTGGTGTTGCTAAATTACAAATTGCATAAAGGAAGAATATCTCCTTGAGGATATATCAACATAGTCTTGAATCCATCATTGGTGGAAGAATTTCTGCCATTAGATTCCAAGATCCAAGCATCATTAGAAGCTAATCTCCTATCAAATTTCTCTTCATTAGAGATGGAAGATCATTCCTTATTTATACTATACCCTACCAATTCTCCTAACATCTTGTTTGGATAAATTATTGGATTGTCAGCTATAGGACTTTTGTCTATAGAAACATGAACATTCTCTGTGGTCAAGAAATAATTACCCATGCCTGAAGACTCAAATAGAATTTGTGTTGTAGGGGCCGACGTTTGGGTGACCATGTATTTTGCCTCTTTTTCATGGAGCAATCTCTTCATTACGCCTTGGATAGGGATCCTTGCCTCAGACAGGTCCATGCTTAGTTCTCCTCCCACATCCTTACAAAAATTTCATCCAAGTAGGATACCATAGGATGCTGAAATGTCAACCACCAAGATAGGCATCTTCATTCTCTTGTCTGGAAAAGCTGCAAATGAAAATTAGGCATCTTTAATTTTCCCTAGGAGTGGTACTTGATTTTTCTCCATGGAGAAACATCTCCCAAAAGTTTTGGTCAGTGTGAGACCTAGAGACTCAGCTACTTTAGTAGGCATGACATTGTCAGATGCCTTGGAATCAATGATGTAATTGTTGAGTTGATAACCATTTATTAACAGGGAAACATAGAAAGGTTCTATTTTCTCAGGGGCAGCTGGAGGAGTAATGACAAGATTATTTGGAATGGGCATGTTCTTTGGTGAATCAGGAGTTACCTTTTTAGCTTATTGTCCTACAGGGATGGTTTGGTTCTTGACATATTGGACCAACTTATCCAATTGATCAGGATTGAACCGTAAATATTTAAATTCAAACATTTGTATTTTGGTCTTTTTGACATGATCAATTATGTCAAATGGCTGAATTGGGCTAGGTATAGAGGAAGGTATTTCAACCTTATTAGTTTTAGGAGGGATGGGAGGAGGGCTGGTTTGTGAAATTAAAGTAGAAGGTGAAGGTGAAATTGATGTACTTACCTTTTGGGTGATCACTAGATCCTTTGACTAGAAAGGCAGAGTGGTTCCACACTTAGCAATTGTAATTACTAGTTGATGTTGCTCCTTTGTCTTCCCTTTATCAGCTTGCTAGACTGATTGGTTCTTGGACCTAGTAAACACTACATATGATCCATCAAAAGCTTCTCCTTTGCTTCTGGGTTCATCTTGGTGGTTCAGGAAACCAATGTGGGAGTCACCAGCTGATTCTTCTTGATTTTGTACAAGGAGATTAGCATCATTTTCTTGACTCAATTTAGGTTGGAAAGAGAACTCTAATTCTACTTCAAGATATCCCATTACTGAATTGGTTGGAGGAGCTTCTAGGGCAATTTTCCCTTATGGGGGAGGAAGACAATTTGGTTTCCCTTGATTCCTGGTAGCATTTCCTTGATATGACTGATTTGGAAATGTCCTTGGCATATCTCTGTATGAAGGAGTAGAAGACATACCTTGTGCCATTTGTCTTTTTAAGGTAGTAGTTCATTTTCTAGCTTTTGCACCATTGGATCAATGGTGCTTGTAGATGAATATTTAGAAGATGATGAGGGTCTATTTTTGTTTGGGTCTTTTCTTATCTTCCATGCTAAGATGAGATCATCTTCTACCTCAGTGGCCAAATGTTGAGCTATAGTAAGATCTATTTGGCCAGCATGTCTCAAAAGAAAACTCACATCAGGTAACTGAGAATTAATGAAGAAGCATTTGAGATTCTCAGCTGTAAGTCAAGCAATTACAATAATATTATTCCTTAGTTTATCAAACTTGGCTATGAAGTCTCTCATTGGTTTATGAGGCTTTTTATTTATCTGTGTGAGTTGAGGTAGAAGGGCATGTGCATCTTCTGTAGGTTTGAATCTAGCTTCAAACTTAGCTTTGAGGGTATTCCAATCAGTTACTGACCGAGCCTATAGGTGATAAAACCAATTTGTAGCAGCACCTTGTAATGTTTCTACAAATAGCCTGACTGCTACATCTTTAAATTCTACTCCAATTACTCCACAAGCTATGGTGAAGGCTACAATGTGTTCATCAGGATGAACTTTCCCATCACCATAAAATTTGGGGAAATTCTTCCTTAAACTACATGAAAGCTCATGTAGAGGTGGAGTAAGATTGAGAGGACCAAAATAATTATCCCAGGGGCCTTGAACTACTATTATATGACTATGAAAAGAAGGAATAACAAATATCAAAGGGGTAATTATTGGAAAAGCTTTATCAATAGTAGAAGTGGATACTTTGTTTGGCAATGGAAATCTGACTTTAGTAGGAAGAAAGCTCTTGGTTTGTTGGAGGCAAGATGGTGAAGAAAATAGATCAAAATTACTTTGTTGTAACAACTTGAATACAGGGTCAACAATACCTTTAGCCATTTGGCTTCGTGTATACCTTGAATTTGCTAGATTGTGAAACAAAAAATGGAAAAGAATTAACCTTGCTTTAGTTTGAAGCTTGAGGCTTTAAACTGTGTGTTCTTTCCCAGTTAGTGTGGAGGTGAATGGTAAGGTTATAATAATAATGGGTAAAACATAAAAATGGAATGGAGTCTATAATGGATAATGGTAGAGATTGATTTCATCTAAAACTTGAGGTTTCAGAATGCACATAAATATATATCCCCAATGGAGTCACCAAAAACTATTGGTTGAATATTTTGTCGATCAATATACTAATAAAGAAAATACATCTAATCCACCAAAGTAGGAAGATTGGTCATCCAAATGTGTAGGTTCACCACATCAAAAGGGGACTAATCTCTCCTCTCATCAAGGGGAGGTTCCATATATATATATATATATATAAACATAAAATAATACTCAAGGGTAGGATAAACCATCCATCTCTCTTTTTTCAGAGATGATGCATCCAAATCAAAGGAGAAATCTTAGGGATAATGACATAAAACACTCCTCTTCTTTTAGAAGTACCATTCAACAAACTACAAGAATATTCCTGGTAATAATTGTAAAATGTAACCAAGGTCATAGTAACCAACAAATTAAGATTTAGCACAAAGTCTCCACCTAAATTTCCCAAGAGTGAGATATGATGGACAATGAGGGCACAAAGTCATCCCAAGGTCCTTTACATAAAAACAAAAAGAAAACACACTAAAGGCAATTTCAGTGGTAAAAAGTTTGTCCACAGTTGGCTTTAGGATGCCTTCCTCACTACTTTCACTAATTTTGCTTATTGAATTAAAGGAACAAAAAATATATTAAGTAAAAATACATAAGAATAGTTTCCCCAACAACAAAGATATCACAACACAAAGTCTAAAAAGTCACTTGCTTTCTTATTCCAATAGCAAAATATGATAAACAATTTGAGCTCAAAGTCTCAGTAATGCCTTTCAATTTGGGCAGAGTTTTGTTTTTGATCATTAGAGAGTGATCCATCACAATAACAAGAGTGTCCCTTATATAGCCTCTTCAAGAAGGACTTGGGAATAGCAACACATCATGTTGCATTGAATTTTTTTAAGAAGACATGCTTGAATTTAGGGGCATTTACCCATTTTCTTTTCTCAATGCAGAGAAAGGGGTCACACTATAGAAAGTTTGCATCTTTCAATATCCACCTAGAAATCTACTTCTAGAAACATATCCTATGCGCAAATGTTTTTGATCCTTCCTCATCATTCCTCCTTTTTTGGTTAATTGAATCGGGTCCTTGATTTGATTTGATGTTCTGTTCCTTGGTCACTTCCTACTCTTTACACTCCTTTCAGCGGTTCTTCCTTTTAGCCTTGGCCTTAAAGCCTTTAAACGCATTCGGGTCTATTTTGGGTTGGGAAGAGCCCCCCACAAGGGTATCTACCCTTTGAATAGTCTTTAGATGGCCTTTGGGCTTCTTTTGGTAGGTCACTAGGTTCTTTGGCTCT
This sequence comes from Torreya grandis, assembly GCA_037957365.1. Classification (NCBI taxonomy): domain Eukaryota; kingdom Viridiplantae; phylum Streptophyta; class Pinopsida; order Cupressales; family Taxaceae; genus Torreya; species Torreya grandis. The sequence goes on from JARHVA010010149.1 coordinate 150,356, forward strand.
TCTTTAAGGCTTTTCAAAATCAACAACTATTTTACAAACCTTGAAATTGACGTTCGTGCACCCATCACTACGTTTTAATTTCCAATGGCTAGTTCATTGTTCTTGACTTTGATGTCTTTAAGTACATCACCCCTTAGAATTTCTTTGGTTGTCTCTTGATTTAGCCTTTTTTGCTACTTCATTTGGATTTCTTGTTTTGCATCCTCTTGAAGGGAAGGTGACCCTTCGGCTTTGGGGAAGTGTCTTTTAATTTGGAAATCGAGAGTCCCCCACAAGGGAACTTAACTTTTGGGGTCCTTTGGCGGAATTTTGTCTTTGGAGTCCTTTAGAGATTTCCCATAGACTTTTTCCATGGATATTTTCCTGTGAACAAAAAGCCTACAAGAATTGTTTCGGCTGCTTTGCCTTTGGCCTTCAAAAATTCTTTCAGGCTTTCCTCCCACAGCTTCCCCAAATTTCTTCAAACTTTTTGTCTGAAGGAATTCATTTCTTTCCTTAGTCTTTCCATTGGGATTTGCTTTGTTTTTCATTCTTTTCTTTCTTTCTAAGGAAAAAGTCCAAAGGAATTCTTTCAGAAAATTTCCGTAAAGGAATTGTCTCTTTGTTACTTTTGCTAGAAGAAATTTTCCAAAGGAAATCCCTTTGCTCTTTTGGCCTTTGAATTGGTACATTTTCCCCCTTTATACCCTTTTCAAGGGATATTTTATCCTTTGGCTTTGGGGCAACCCCTTGAACCTACCGATTGAACCAACCGATTGAACCAACTTTGGTTCAATGGTTCAATGGTTCATTCCCTTTGACCGCTTGAACCAAGATTCTTTAAAACAAGCCTCATTAAACCCATTGAACCTTGAACCCTGAATGCATTAAACCTTTGAACCAAATTGGTTCAATGGTTCATTGGTTTAATTGGTTCATTCTTTTTATTTGGCTAAGTCCTTTTGATCTTTTTGAAACAAACGCGTTGAACCATTTGGTCGTTGAACCTATTGAACCACTTTGAACCATAGTGGTTAAATGGTTCAATGATTGAAGCATCAGAAAAAAATTACTTTGATTGAACCTACCCTTTAGAATCCTTTGAACCTATTGAACCTTAAACCTTGAAGTGGTTAAACTCTTGCTACTGATGTTGAACCTTTGAACCTATTGAACCTTGAACCCGTTGAACCTTTAAACCAAAGTGGTTCAATGGTTCATCAGTTCAATCAATTCAATCCTTGCTTAGAAGCTTGATGATGAAATATTTTGGTTGAGCCTTGTCCTTGAACCAACTTTGAAATCGCATAAGTTTTGAGAGCTTGCTTCTTTCCTGCAGAGTTCGTAGAAATCAACCTGTGAAGTCCGTTGAACATGGCCTGCAAAGTCCATATATTTTCTTCCTATAGAGTCCATAGATTTTCTTCCTATAGATTCTATAGATTCAAGCCTATAGATTCTATAGATTCAATCTTGTAGAGTCTGTATATTTTTGAGAAGCTTGAAAAATGAGGAATTTGAATGCTTAGAACAAATTTTGAGAAGGGAAGAAACAATTTTGGTCTGTAGGACCAAAATAATTCAAATGTTATCCCAAAAATGAGTGATATTTTTTGGGGACAATAGGTATAAGATGAATTAATATGCCTAAGGGAGCCTCTCCTAGGTTTATTTTAGTGGTATATCACCTGCATTGCAAAACATTCAGAAGTATGTACCCACAAGTATCATTTGTAGAGTTTTAGGGAAGATGTATAGAGGGAGGGTTGATAGGTTTTGATCTTCATGAAGAGTGTAAGGTTGTATGTTAGAATCTAAGCATGATTAAGACCATTTATAGCCAAATATGGTGTTGAGAAACTTTGCTGAATAAGGAGCCTAATTTTGGAAACTTTCCCCTAAGTTGAGAAAATATAGAGCTTTTACCTTTTTTGTGTTTTGGTTTGGAAATCTAAGAGCGGGTTGGGGAAGGTTAATTGTGAGGTTTTGATAGTCATAAAATTAGTATAACCACTTGAAATAGAATGGGAATGGAATATTAAAGGAACTTAGTGTTTGAGAGCCTCAAGATTGCTTCTAAACACATTGATTTACTTGAATCAAATCTATAGATTTCCAAGTCTAAGAGACTCCTAAGACCAAAAAGTGCAACTAAAAAGGTCTAGGACCTACACTAGATAAATTTTATGGGTTAATAGCATATTGTGATGCCAAAGAAGACAAGGATAATGTGAAATAGAATTTTTAGATTCTATACTAATCTACAAGCAACCTATAAGTCTCCTTTTACATACAATGGAGCACCTACAATTGGAGTTTTTACCTTGGAATAGAGCTTGACATTTATAGGTAATTAATGAAATAAATGGGATAGAAAATGTATGTAAAATGTTTCAATATCAATTTTTTAATCTTGGGGGAGATTAGATAGAGATGAAATAAGATTCTGGACCTATAGAGACCTACAGGTGCACTTAGGCTTGGAGAATGGCCATCTACAAATTGGATGGGGAAAATAATTGCAGGTTTCAAGAAATCTATAACATGGAGGCTACCACTAAGACTCCCACACATCATGGATGCATTAAATGACTTAATTGAAACCTAATATGGCTGATATAGGTCTTAGTAGGATAATACACTCACCTACAAGCCTCCTTTAAGCATAATTTTGACACCTACAATAGGTAGATAGTGAACTTCTTTAAGTTTTGCTGATGTTATAGGGGCATTCATGTAGGTATAAGTGCAAGAAATAATTGTTAATATAAATAGGTTCTAAGGGTGATATTAAGGCATGATGACTAGGGTTTTCATAAGCCCAATGCACCCCTCCAAAGCAAATCATAGTTGATTGTGTTCTCCTAGTCAACAAATAGTAAATAGAAAGGAAGTGTTATTAGTGTGAATAGGGCTTAAGTATGGAATAAATTAATATATAACATCACCATATATATTTATAAATTAAAGGATACTTCCAAAAATCATCCCTAATTCTTGATTTATATAACGTGCTCCTAAAATTATAACAAATAAGTAGAAACACAATGAGTCTTGATAAAACTCAACAATGAAATGGAATTCAAGCATAATGACATCATCTTGGTAATTGAAGAAGAGATACAAATGATATTATCAGACAAATGAAGTGTATAAGTTATATATAATAGTTTTCAAAATAAAATAACACCTACAGGACCTTAAGGATCCCCTCATAGTTAAATGGTTTAGGATAGTGAATAAGGGTTTGAGTCCTAAAATCATGATAATGCTACCAAAGTAGAGAAATGATTAAAAATAATTATGACATGAACATAATAAGTTAATTGAGGGTTATTATATTTTTTTCCAAACCTAAACTATATTTTTACACCTACAAATACTCCTAATATGACTGAAACATAGTCCATGGTCTAATACCCTGCACAGATTATCTTGAAAAGGTTTGCCTAAGAGTTTTGTGGTTTTGAAAAATCAAAACATGTCACCAAGAACTAAAAATTTTTATAGAGAACCATTTTGAGTATAATAAACCAATCAAATAATTTTTTTTGAAAAGTTAAATAGGGGATGTTCCCCATATTTGGTCTCAGATAGGGGGCACTTTTCCCTTTGCACAAGACCTACAACTTTAGAATGAGGATAAATAGGTGAAGAAGATGATGAGGAGACCATTAAAAAAAGTATGGGAAGTTGGATCACATATAATACCACATGGAAAACCTTATTTTTGAGGAATAAATAAAATGGAGTGTTTTAAACCATCTAGGGTTATAGTCAACCTAATGGATAGAATTAAGTCCTAGTAGCCAATTTGAGAGCCTTTCACATTTGTAGCCTTAAATAGGCTATCTAAAAATATGGAATATGTCTATGATATGGTTTTAGATATGTTTCAACCTTTTTGATGCATGAAAAACATGAATAATATCATTTGAGTCTCAGGTTGTAGGCAAACTTATGGAGCAAAGTATGGGCCTAGTATCAAACAAGGGGTATTTTTAATTCCTATCTCTTGATGAGATATTATGATGATGGAAGAATGTCTATGGGATATTCATAGAAGTGTTTAAGCCTTCAATATGTATGGGAGGTCTAACAGAATCCATTTTTGGCATGAAGTGCACTTAGACCTTGAGTAATGCATAGGAAAGTCACAAATGGCCAACTTAGAATGCTTGGAACTTTTCTACAGTTTTGCATGGAGACTCAAGTTATTCAAAGGTGTTTCATAGGGTCCCTATGAAGCCTTCAGTAGAATTTTTTAAGAACTCTAACATTTGGTCTTTATGATGAAGCTTAAGATCAAACACATCTTTAAAACACTCTTTAAAACCCTCATGAACCCCAACTAGGACCTAATTAGAAAAGGAATAAAAATGGAGTAAAGGCCAAGGAGAATGTTTTGAAGTTACAAAGGACTCTCCATTTTCCTAATTCATACCACTAAGATGTACTAAACTTGTATGGTAGAGGTATAATAAATATTCCATTAAAAAATCTATGTGTTTTGTAGGTGTAGAGGAGTTTCAAAGGATGAAATAACTTTTGGGATATAGTATGAAACTTTCTATAAGTCCCCATGATAATTTATTATGGTGTCTAATCTCTTAATTATGTTTGTTACCTTTTTCATCTCAGCTAGTCTAGTGAGTAGACAGTGAACACTTAGTGAAAAACATGAAAAATAAAATTAAGAAGCCTTTTATGGCTTGATTCATGAATATGATGATTTATACACTCTTTACAAGTGTCATTATTCCTTATTCATGGATTAGATTGTATAATTAGAAGGATTTTTAATGTCAAGTGTGAGATGTGGATGGGAAGGAGTTATTTGTGACTGCCAGGGATGATTTCTCATGGCTAGAAGAATATGGATGATTAAAGACTATTACAATACAAGTAATGGATTTCTAGTAACTACCCCTTAGTTCAATCATTATACCTAACCATGTAAAATGATGAGGTAGTTTTGTGAAGGTAAATCATGAGGGCAATTTCATGTATAAGAAAAAGAGAATCTATGCCACATATGGAAAAGTTTGATGACTTGGGAGACATTTATCCATATTTTCATTGAAGAACCTATATAATGCCTAATTATATGACTATTATAACTCTTCTTTACTTGACGAGTGTCTTAGTGACTCTTGAGCTTCACCTTCTCTCTCTCCTCTCATAATTTCTATATATACTTTCCTTTTTGGCTATTGTTCAGATATCTCCACTTGAGTATGGTGAATCCCTTCTCAAATTTTTCCTTAAACTAATGAATAATGTTGTTTTTACCTCATTTAGTATTTCACTAAGTGCATGTTATAGTTTTTAGTCTTGTGAAAGTGTATTTTTCTTACCTTCACATGTTACTCTTTCTAGTTTCTTGTGTAGTTAAAATCTCTCTTTTGCATGTCAACAAGAAGTGTCTAATTTGGATTGAAATCATAGTGAATATCTTATTAACTAGTGTTTATAAAAGGAATATTGTATAATTCCTCTTAACCTAGACTCTCTTCAAGACCCCATGCTTGAAACATTGATGTACAAGAGGAGTGTTCCATTGGATGAAGTGTTTGTGTAGGCTTCTCTTTGGTTTTAAGTGCATTAAAAGTGGTGTGAGTAGACCATATATTTATTATATCACCTCCCCTATATTATATATATTTTATTTAACCTTCTCCCTTTTCATCCCCCAAATAGTTAGTAGTAGGTTTGATATATAGTGGTGCATCAAGTGAACTAACCCTAATCTAAAGGCCCACCTCAAATTTGTGTCACCCACATCCTTGAGGTGGTTCCATTGTTCTAATTTAATGAGGATAGACTTTTCATCTCCTCAAGGGGTGAAATTTCAAGTGACAATAGTTTTTGGCATACCCATAGGACTCAAAAGTCTATTACTTGAGGAGTTTTGTTGTTTTTATCAAGATATCAACCTTTGGAGGCAATTTCACTAAGCACCAATGGTGATTATAAGCATCAATCTAATATTTAATTAGTTTAGGTACTATATTTGAGGTTTCCTTATTCTTTTATTAAATTCTCATGAGTGATTCATGGATTATTTTCATGTTGAGTTTGTCTTAACAAAAGTTGGTGAGACATATCCATCTTTGCCTATTCTCTCTTATTATGAATGAATCATGTCAATCTTGTCATGATCACTATCAATAATATGTTTCCTATGATCAGCCATATCAAGCTTGTGCTTCACCTAGTCTACCTAGTTCCTCTCCAAGTCAATCCACTACAAGTTTCAAGAAGACTCTCATTGGCTATAAGGATTATATGCTAGACCTTGATACTAGAAATGGTTGTGGTCAAGTCATCCCTAGTTATTGTATCAACAGTGTTAGGGATGCTTTAGATCTAGTAAAGAGAGAATTTATTCCCATTGAGGGAGATAATTATCAAGGCCTTATAGGTGAAATGCTTGATGTTTGTGGTCTAATTTTCCACATACTAGAGAGATTGAAAGCTTATGAACTAGCTCAATCTTGGTATCTCCAATACACCCCCCAATAGCCTTTAAGTGTGTCAACTAAACCTATTAAAAATTAAAATTCAATCATGTTTAAAAATTCCCCAAGTCCTTCATGCATTCCCTAAATTTTTACTTCTTGGAAGTCCATCCAAGAGAGCAACCAAATGAAGAGGGATACTACTATTGGAGAAGATTTTGAGAGAGTAAGGTTGATGTTGGAGGCTCATATTGACAAGTAAATGGATTTGGAAAGTCAACATTTAAATAAATCCATCATGGTAGTAGAAAATGAGGTCTCTATTTGTGACATTCCTTAATTTCCATCTCAGCCTCATGAAAAATCTTCTAGGTCTAGTTTCCCAAGATGAAAGGAAGTAGTGGCAGCTTGTGGAAAGAAGGAAAAAGGATGACTAAGTGGAGAAATTATAAGTGAAGATAAGAATAAAACTACTCAACTCACTCCCACCCCTCCTCAAGAAGCCTTGTACCCTTCATCTAAAATTTCTATTATTTCCTTTCCTAATGAAGATCCTATTTTCCCTCTACAAAAGCTATTTCAAAACAGCCTTACCAAATAAATGGGGGAGTTGGAACTCAAAAGGGGAAAGGTATCATCTATCCTAGAGAATTTTTAATTTAATAAAACCATTAAACCCATCATTTCACCTCTTCTAATTGACCCATTTTAACATTCTTCCATCACCTTATATCCCAAAGGGTGTATAGCATGGGGATCTAATGTGGATTAGTTGATTGAGGAAAAATATGATTCTAATGGTCAGGATTTATTTTCCCCTTGGAAGCCTTCTTGGGATAAAGTTTCTAGTTTTGAGATGCCTAGTACTAGCATCACTATGAGGGAGAAGGAGATGGAAATTTTATATTGGATTGAGAATGAAGAGGAGCTAACTTTTTGTGAGGAAACATTAGGTTGTGATGATGGGGAAGAGTACCTTACTTATAGTGAAGAAGAAGATTTGGAAGAGGTTCTTTTGGATTTAAAAGAGGAAGAATTTTATCTTGTTTTCACCTTCATGATTCTAACCAAAATGAGGATGATGACTTGTGGTAGAGATTCAAATAAATTTGTAATGAAGTTGAAATCCCTAAGGATCCTATGATCACTTTGGAGGTGACTACAAGATATGGTAAGCAAGATGATGGTTTTGAAGAAGAAGACATGTGGCACACTTATATGTAAATGTTAAGAATATGAAGATAGTGATAAGGAAAGGCTCCTAATAAAACAATCCCAACATGTTGAGAAGCAACCATGTGTTGAGAGGCATCACCATCAAGAAACTCCAAACCATGATGTAGGAATATATGATGGCTATGAAGATTTTAAAGATGACTTGAAGATTTATCCTATAACCACATGTGAATCTACTCCTAAAAACAAAAAGAGAGAGTTTGAATAATAAAAATTCCTATAATTTCATGACACAAGACTTATTGAAGGCTTTTAATATGTTGTAATAAATTAGAAGAGAAATGAGGTCTTTCAAGAAGACATAGGCTTCCAACAAGTTGTCCCATGTATAGAGATGAAAATTTTCCATGATGAGATAAAGGAACAGTAGTGTGAGACATGTTTCCAAAGTAAATAAGAATTCATATACTTTGGATACTTTTTTGAGATGATTCCATCAAAGGACATGCCGAACCAAGGAGCAAGAAAGAAGCATGAGTCATCAAATACTACATCTAAAATGAAGAATGCTTGGTAGTCTCATTCATCTATTGAGGAAGGAGATTCAAGGTACTTTCATTTTTATCTAGGAAGGGATGTATGTTTAGTTAGATGTACATAATTAGTTTCCTTGTCGTTGTGTCTTGTTTTACCTAAGTTATTAGTATCATAAGTGTGCCTTTGCTTTTTGTGTTTGCTTGGTCTTGGTGTGTGTTGTCTTTCCTTTATATGTTTTTAGGTCAATTAGTTGTCTTATAGGTCAAGTAAAGGTCTAATCCTATTATTTTAAATTGCATTTCACTCCCTTTATCCAATGGATAGGATAAGGCTACCGGTCCTTAACATAGTCAAGCATGTTTCCCCTAAGAATTACCAACAATGTTTACCAAATTTGAATTTTAGTCAAATTGGGTAAACCCCTACATATTGAAACTTTTAAAAAGTTCCCATATGTCCTATATGGTCTCATATGTGTCTAAATATCTCACTTATCCTTCCTTTAGCTTTGGTCTAAGTCCATCTTCCTTGTGTTTATCTAGTCAACCAAAGTCAACTCTAGTCAACCCTAGTCAAACATGGTCAAATGTCCAAATTATTTTGAAAATTTCCTAATGTGTTAAAATTTCTAAACTTTTATGTTCTAATGTGTTCATAATTCATAAATTTTCCCTTTATCATGTTTCATATGCAAAAAAGTCTTTTAGTCATATTTTTGGCTTATTAACTGACTTGTATGAATTAGTTAAATAAAAAAATTTATCACCTAGGAATAATTAAATGTGGAGGAGGTTATAATATGTCAGTAGGTAGTTATATTTAGTTCAAGAAGTAGTTTCATGCATTAAAATATGGAGTTTTCCTTAAAAGAGGGCCATTAATGGAACTTGTACGGACTTGGTGAGCTCACCTTCAACTAAAAGCATGGGAAAGTGTCTATTTAACTCCTAATATCTTTACCATGATTAGTTTTTGATATGTGGTTATAAATTTTAGTTTATGCTTCAAATCGTCCTTTCTTGCCTTCAAAAACCAAGAAGGGTCAATTTAGAATGCTTGGTCCAAGCCATACAAGTAGATTTGAGAGGAGTGCTCTTGAGGGTTGAAATATGTATGAGTAAGATTCAATTCCATGGTAATATTTTTTACTTTAATGTCTCCACCTTAATGAATCATCACTAAGAAGCTATGCAACTTTTCATGCTCTTGTATTCAAGAGGGGTCCTTATTTGAGCTAGTTTTTGAATATTTCACTTTGGTTTGATGGTTTTGATTGTTTCATATGTTTATTAATGACTTCTCACTACTTTTCCATTTTTATATTTATTTTTTAATTCTTAAGGTTTTAGTAAACCTCTTCTAGGCTTGTTCTTGGTTATAGATCATACTCATTGTTATGCACTAGAGAAATACTGATCTACAGGTCCCATGATGACATCATGTTAATGTTTGAAGGTATGTCCTTATGCTCTAATTGATCATCATGGTATGATATGAATTTATATTCCTAATAGAGCCTCTCCTAGGTTTTTTTTAGTGGTATACCACCCTCATTGCCTTACATTCAAAAGTATGCACCCACAGGTTTCATTTGTACAGTTTTAGAGAAGATGTACAAAGGGATGATTGAAAAGTCTTTATCTTCATGAAGATTTTAAGGTTTTATGTTAGCATCTAAGAATGATTAAGACCATTGATATATAGGTATGGTGTTGAGAAACATTTCTAAACAAAGATCTTGATTTTGGGAACTTTTCCTTGAGTTGAGAAAATAGAGAGCTTTTACCTTTTTGTGTTTTGGTTTGCAAATCAAAGAGTGGGTTTAGGGAAGGTTAATTATGAGATTTTGATATGAATACCATGGGGATAGACACTTTAAAGATAATGGGAATGGAATATTAAAGGATATTATTTTTTGAGAGGCTCAAGATTACTTCTAAACACACTGATTTCCTTCATTAAAATCTATAGATTTCTAAGTCTAAGAGACTCGTAAGACCAAAAAGTACAACTACAAAGGTCTAGAACATAAAATAGATATATTTTATGGATAAATAGCATACCATGATTCCAAATAAGATAAGTACAATTTTAAATAAAATTTTAAGCTTATATACTAATGTGCAGGAAACCTACAGATCTCCTTTTCTATACAATGAAGCACCTACTATTGGAATTTTCACCTTAGAATAGAGTTTGAAATTTGTAGCTGATTATTGACATAAATGAGATATAAAATGGATTTAAAATGTTTAAATATCCATTTGGTAAACATGGGAGAGATTTTATAGAGATGAATCAAGGGTTTGGACCCATAAAGACCTACAGGTGCACTCAGGCTTGGAGAATGGCCATCTACAGGTTGGTTAGGGAAATCACCTGCAAGTTGTAAGAAATATATAATATGGGGGCTACCAATAAGACTACCAAAAATAATGTATTCATTAAATTACTTATTTGAGACCTAATGTACATGATACAAGTCTCAATAGGATAAGACACTCACCTATAGGCCTCCTTCAAGCATTATTTTGACACCTATAATAGGCAGACAGTGAACTTCTTTAAGTTATGGTGATGCTATAGGGGCATTCATGTAAGTATAATTGGAAGAGACACTTGGTAATCTCAAGATGTTTCAAGGTGGATCTTAAGGTATCATGAATAGAGTCTTCATAATCCCAATACACCCCTCTAAAGAAAAATAGAGTTGGTTGTCTTATCCCAATCAATAGAGAAAGGAAGTGTTATTAGTGTGAATAGGGTTTGAGAATGGAAAAAATGAAAATAGATCATCAAAAAATATATTGATAACTTAAAGTATAATTTAAAACATCATATCTAATTCCTAATTTATGGAAAGTGTTCCTAAAATTATACCAAATAGGTGGAAATGCAGTCAGTCTTGATAAAACTCAGCCATGGAATAGAATTCAAGCATAGTGACATCATCCTAGTAATTAAAGAAGAGATCCAAATGTAATAGAATACCAAGGAAGTGTATAATTTATATATCACATGTATCATAATAAAACAAAACCTACAAGACCTTAAGGATCCACTCATAGTCAGCTAAATGGTTTTAGGATAGTGAATAAGGGTTTGAGTCCTTAAATGATGATAATTTTACTAGTGGAAAAATGAGTCCAAATCATTGTGAAATGAACATAAGAAGTTATTTGAGGGTTATTTTATTTTTTTACCAAACCTAAACTATGATAGTATACCTAAAAATACACCTCATATGAGCAAAACATAGTCCATGGTCTAATACACTACACAAACTGTATTGAAAAGGTTTGCCTAAGAATTTTGTGGTTTTGAAAGGTCAAAACATGTCACCAAGAGCTCAAAATTTGTACAGATAACCATTTTGAGTCTATTAAACACCTCAACTAATATTTTTTAAAATTAAAATAGGGGAATTTCCCCCCATTGTGTCTCAAATAGGGGTTACTTTTTCCTTTTGCACAAGACCTACAACTTTGGAATGATGACAAATATGTGAACCAAATATTGAGGATACCATTCGAATAAGTATGGGAAGTTTGATCACATCTAATACCACATGGATAAACTTCTTTGAAGGGAATAAATTAGTTAGAGTTCTCTAAACCATCTAGGATAATAGTTAACATAATGGACATAATTAAGGCCTAGTAGCCATTTTGAGAGCCTTTCACATTTCTAGCCTTAGATAGGCTATCTAACAAGTTGGAACATGTATATGATATGATTTTAGATATTATTGAACCTTTTTTTATGTATGAAAAATGTGAAGAATGTCATTTTAGTCTCAGGTTGTAGGTAGACTTATGAAGCAAGGTATGGGCCTAGTATCAAAAATGGGGTCTTTTTCATTTGTATCTCTTGATGTGTTATTATGATGATGTAAAAGTGTCTGTGGGATATGTAGAGAAGTGTTTAAGCCTTTATTATGCATGGTATGTCTCCAAAAATCCATTTATTCCTTTAAGTTCACTTAGAGCTTG
>JARHVA010010149.1:165000-212972 GCA_037957365.1 Torreya grandis
TCAAAATAGAGAATTTGCTTAAAAGTAGGCCACTAATGGCACTTGTACAGACATGGTGAGCTCACCTTAAGATAAAAACATGGGAAAGGTGTCTCTTCATATCCTTAAGATATTTAGAATTCTTGGTTTTTAGATAATAGGTAAAAAAAAGTTTAGTTTCTACTTTTGTTCCTCCTTTCTTGCCATCACAAGCCAAGAAGGGTCAATTTGGAATGCTTGGTGAAAGATGTACAAGTGGAGTTCAGAGGATTTCTCTTGGGAATTGAAATAGGTCTAAGTCATATTAAAATCCGTGGTAATATTTTTTATTTTCATGGTTCCTCATTCATGAACCACAACTAAGAAGCTAGGCAATTTTTTATGCTCTTAGATTCAAGAGGGATCCTTTTTTGAACTAGTTTCTAAATATTTTGCTTTTTGTTGATGTTTATGATTATTTTATATTTTTATCAAGGGATATTCACTAGTTTTCCATTGTTCTCTTTCTTTTGGAAGTCTCAAGGTTTCAAGAAACCTCTTATAGGCTTGTTCTTGGTTATAAATCATACTCACTATTATGCACAAGATAAATAATCACCTACAAGTCCCTTGATGATGTCATGATAATGTTTGGAGGGTTTTACTTATGATTTAATTTCTCAACATGGTATAAAATTAATTAATATGCCTAAGAGATCATCTCCTAGGTTTATTTTACTGGTATACCACCCTCATTGCCTTACATTCAGAAGTATGCACCCACATGTATCATTTACATAGTTTTAGAGAAAATGTATGGAAGGATGGTTGATAGGTCTTGATCATCATGAATAGTTAAATGTTTTATGTTATAATATAATCATGATTAAAACCCTTGATATCCAAGTATGGTGTTGATAAACTTTGTTAAACAAAGAGCCTAATTTTGGGAACTTTTCCATGAGTTGAGAAAACATATATCTTTTACATTTTTTGTGTTTTGGTTTGGAAATACAAGAGTGGGTTTGGTGAAGGTTAATTATGAGATTTTGATAGTCCTACCATGGGGATAACCACTTAAAAGAGAAGGGGAATGGAAGATTAAAGGATATTAGTGTTTGAGAGCCTTAAGATTGCTTCTAAACACACTGATTTCCTTCAATAAACTCTATAGATTTCCAATTCTAAGAGACTTTTAACACCAAGATGTGCAACTAAAAAGATCTAGAACCTACACTAGATAAATTTTATGGGTAAAGATCATACCATAATGGGAAGGAAGACAAGGACAATGTGAAATACAATTTTGAGATTCCATACTAATCTACAGGTAACCTATAGGTCTCCTTTTCCATACAATGGAGCACCTACAATTGGAGTTTTCACCTTCGAATAGAGCTTGACATTTCTAGGTGATTAATGACATAAATGGGATATCAAATAGATGTAAAAAATTTTAACATAAATTTGTTAAGCTTGGGGGAGATGGGATAGAGATGAATCAAGGATTTGGACCCATAGAGACTTATAGGTGCACTCAGGCCTAGAGAATGTCTGTCTATAGGTTTGTTAGGGAAAGCACTTGCAAGTTTTTTGAAATATATAACATAGAGGCTGCCACTAAGACTCCCACACATCATGGATGTATTCAATGATGTAAGTGAAACTTAAGATGAATGATATAGGTCTCAAGAGGATAAGACAATCACCTATAAGCCTCCTTTAAGCATAATTTCGATGCCTACAATAGGAAGATAGTGAACTTTTTTAAGTTGTGGTGAAATTCTAGGGGCATATGTAAGTATAAGAGCAAGAGAAACTTGGTAATATAAATAGGTTTCAATGGGTATCTTAAGGAATTCATGACCATGGTCTTCATAAGCCTAATACATTCCTCCAAAGAAAAACATAATTGACTATGTTATCCTAGTCAACAAATAGTAAGTAGAAAGGAAGTGTTATTAGTGTGAATAAGGCTTGAGCATGGAACAAATGAATACAAATAATCACTAATGATATTTGTAACTTCAAGGAGACATGAAAAATCATCCCAAATGCCTGCTTTATGGAAAGTGCTCCTGAAAGTATACTAAACAGGTGGAAACATAGTTAGTCTTGATAAAACTTAGCCATAGATTGGAATTCAAGCATAGTGACATCATCCAGGTAATTGAAAAATATCTCTAAATGATAATAAAAGACTAAGGAAGTGTTTAAGGTATGATGAGGCCACCAATTTCTTATTTTTATAGCCTCATCCATGCTTAGTCTATGTCCTATTCCATGTAAATCTCATAACTAACCGTCACTAATTCAGATGAATGAATGAAGTTATGATTTTGTATGCTCATTAATGTGTGTGTGTGTGTGTGTGTGTGTGTGTGTGTGTGTGTGTGTGTGTGTGTGTGTGTGTGTGTGTGTGTGTGTGATGTTATGAATTATTTATGCTTTTCCTTGATTGAATTATATTGATGTGAATTTATCTAAAATGCATTTCAAGGGTCATGTAAATATATATATTATTTATAAATTCATTGCTTCTATAGGCTACCTATAACAACTATGGGCTTCACCTACAGGTTACTTGTAGCCACTATAGAATACCCACAACAATTGTAGGCTTCACTACAAATTGCCTATAACCACTACAGAGTGCCCATAATAATTATATTCTCCACCTACAAGTTGCTTACAAACATTATAGAATACCTATAGTAAATGAAGGTTTAACCTATAGGTTACCTATAGATATTGAAGATTGTCTATAGCCACTATGCAAAGCAGAGTCATTATTGAAGAGACCTTGTAGACACATCCAATTGTCTTTAAAAACCAAATGAATTATTGGGAAGAGTCATAATTTTTGTACATATTACCTATATGTAAGGAGATATTGGATGTGATTCAAAGGATGGTAAAGACAAGGATAATGAGAAAATACAAAAGGAAATAAATTATAAAAATAGTATGCCTTAACTCCAACCTAGTCTAACTTAAAACAAGTAATTTTGGTTACTAACTGCTTAAAGGTTGAGTGGGGTAGTTTCTAAGTATTTGTATTCTTTCTTATTTTAGTGGCTTTGGTTAAGACTTAATAAAATACCTTTTGTATTTAAAGGTATAACCTAGATAAGATTAAGGGTTAGATAATTTTGAGTAAATAATAGCAAAACTTTTTACTATATCCTTTGTATCCAAATTTAAGTAATGAGAAAGTTGAATTTGTAAGAAGTTTGTGAATTCTCTCATAAAAGGATTAGAGCTCAATTATAAATGAGGAAGGGCCCCCTTACAATGAGTTTCTATGAATATCTTAACCCTCTTAATTATTAGTGTGTTGTGTAAGTTGATTTTACTATTAAGTTATATTATATAAGTGTGACGCATGTATGATACATAAGTGTGGAATAGCTATATAATTCTATCATAGCAATTTAATAATGTATCTATCTAGTAAATTTAGTATAAATTTATTATACTGTAACTATAAAATCAAGTTTATTTCTTAATCAATATTGCATATATATGGTGACACTCTTGAAACACTTACACACCTAGGGTTGAAAATTAATGCTTAATCAAATTAATGAATCTAGTAATCATTAGGTAACTAGTTTGCACAACATTTTGGCATAATTAATAGGGAGGGTGTCAATTATTGCTTTTGAAATTAATCATTAAAAAATTATTTTTGTTTAATACACTATTTTACCCAATTGGGCAAGTTGAGTGAGGAAATTGTAGTGTCTTATGCCAAATGTCTATGTTCCTAGACATATAGTTCCAATCAGTCAAGTCGAGTGAGGGAACTATAGTGTATTATTCTATATGTCTAATTTTATAGAATTAAATATTACATAATTTACTTATCTCTTGTTTCTATAACTTATTTCTTGCAAAATTTGATTTATTTTTGGCAAAGTACGCTTCAAATTTTCCTAATTTATAGAATAAATTTTCCTACTTTATAGAATAAATTTTACCACTTTATAGAATAAATTCTCTTACTTTATACAAGTAAAATTTAAATTTTTTGTTGTTTTGATTTCAACATTCTTTGATTTCTACATTATTATTTTTTTTAAAATTCTAAAACAACCCCTTTTGAAACACATGAAAACAAAAAACAACTAACTCTGTGCAAGAAGGGATATGATAGCTAAAGGAGTGGCATAACATTTATGCAAAGAGAAAGATATTCTCAAGGGAGATTCCTGCCAAAGAAGCCACATGTTATTGTTGGGAAAGAACCACAAATACCCGCAACAACTAAGAACCTTGTTGAAGAATATACCATAAGTTGAAAGGCTCTTGAAGTAGAGAACACTACAAACTAAAGGAGGTAGCTTGTGAAAGAAGCACTATTGGATCTAAGAAAGGAAAAAAGTTAGAAGAAGCATTAGCTGAGATGGTAAGAAGGAATGAAGGAGAAGAACTACATGAACTAGATACTCTATAAAGTAACATATTTACAATATGTTAGCAAGGTTTTCTTGATCAAATGAAAGAAAGTTTAGGAGAATCTAAAGACCCTTCATCCAATAAGAAGACTGAGGATCAAAAGATAAATCATTATTATCATGTTTACCAAGGAATTGAAATAGAGTTTGAGTATGAGATCATGAGTACCGCCTGTATCCATATCACAAGAAAATCCATCATGAGTATATAATGAGACTTTGTGGAAGACAATGGGACTCCAGACATAGTTACTTTTAAATTTCCTATTCTAGATACAACAAGTGTAACACAAATGAAAAACATCCTACCCTCAGACTTTCCCAATTTTATAGGTACATTATCAAAATATCCAAACACATTCTTGGTCAAATTTGATATCCTATGTAGAAGCTATGACTATAGGTAGGATGCACAAAAATTGAAACATTTTTTGGCTACTCTCAGCACTTCACTGGTCTATGGGACTAGGTAGTAATTCAGTCCACACTTGGGAGGACATGAAAAAAAAATTAGCCAAGTATCAGGAATATGGAAGAGGAAGAGTGTTATATAAGAAGTGACATCTTTAGAATGACTCGGGAGGGGGATGAATCCTTGGAAGATTATGTTGAATGGTTCATGTTCAGTGTATAAAAAATCAAGCAAAGTGCACTTGGAGAAGAACCTTTGAAACTCATCTTCCTAAAAGGAGTCAGAGAATATCTTGTAGAAGCCTTGAACCTAATGAGTGGAGGGTATATTTATCACCTACCATTTTTAGATATCAAGGAGCTAAGCAAGAATTATTCTAGTTCTACCATAAACAAAGTCATGTGTAGAAAACTCCCATTGGTAACTATATATGGCCTATCAAAAATTGAGGTTAGTAACCTATTAAAAGATATGAAACAAGATATCATTAGCCATTTTCACCACCCAATAGATATCTTGAACTAAAGACAAAAGAAAGAAACTTTGGATCAAGCCTTGACCATTTACTATCTAGACTATGATAAGAAAAATGTTGATTGTAGATGTCATGAGATTTGGGATAAATTAGCTCACATAATAGTTGAAGAACAAAAAATAGTAGATCTACACACTATATTAGGATATTGTAATTAGGTTTTCTATGTTGCACAAAGAAGGCAATGGGTTCAATAATCACCTTATCAAGGTATTGGACAAAATCCACCTTTCTCAAAGTCCACCTCCTTTAATTCATAATTTTAAAATACTACTCCCAATTGGACTAAACCTTAGATGAATATTCCACCTCCTAATTATAGATGATATCCACCTTAAGCAAGCTACCCCACCACCTCTTGGTAGCCTCCATAGATTGTATCCCCATCTTAGACGCAAGTATGGCAACCACCCCAAGGCCTACCCTTCATAAAATAGTGGAAACATCCTTAGAGACCTAACCAACCATGGGGTATCTCTCTAGGAGGATGTCATCCACAATAACAACAACAACCTCTTGCTCTTATCCCCAATATGTAGGCTGAACCCAAGCCTAACTAGCTACCTACCCAACCCATATAGAATCTTAAAAATAAGCTAGTGTAATCCATATTTAGTATTGAGCTTGTTTAGTACCCAACATATGCAATGAAAATTAATGAAGTTCACCTCTATTTAGATAAGGTTCTACCACCCTAAAAACCACCCATAATAAGGGATTTAGATGACTAAACCCTAGAAGAACATGCTAACCCACTACCATCACCTCAAGAACTCTCTAAACAAGAACATAAAGTTGTTAATGAAATAACCCCATGATTTCTAGAACATCTCTACCTTCAACAGCATAAAATTAAACCTAAGTTTAATTTCATGGGATAAGTTAAGAACTTTTACATCAAAATAACTCTATTCTAAGCTATCAAAGATGTACCCATATATTCCAAAGCTATTAGAGACCTCTATCTACAGAAAATAGAAAGAAAGAAAAAAGAATTCAGTACTGTACATGTGATTTCCTAACTAGTAGACATCATGTTGGGGAATACCCTACAAAAGAAGTATTCAGATCTTGGATGCTAGGTATTTATAGTCTAGCTCCATGACCAGTGGTTTTATAACACATTGATCAACTTGGGGATTTCAATAAATGAAATGAAAATAAAAAATATGCACCAAATATAGTGAAATAATATTCATCTTACATCTATAATCATACAAATGGATGATATATCTATAGTCAGACTAGACAGAATCATTAAAGATCTTGTCATTATTATATATTCTTAGGAGTATCTTATATATTTCATTATGCTATATCCTAAGTCTAATTTTGGTTGATACCCCCTTATCTTGGGATGACCTTGGATTCCCACATTAAATTCCTTCATCAATTATAGAACAGTAACATGATGATATCCAATGAATACCACACTAAGCAGTTGGCTCTTTATCCCTTAGCACAGCTAGTTTTTTACCATAGCCTACATTACGAGATGAAGAAGAGGAGGTAGATCAACCTTCCTTGATTATTATATTTACCATATACCATGCATGAACATTGGATGATTAGGAAGAATATGCCATTCTCTCTAATATTTTTTAGCATAATTACCAAACTCTTTCTACAAATCTCAACCACTTGCAAAGTACTGAGTGCTACTTTTTTGGCTTCTAGGAATTAGATAATTCTAATGTATCTGTACAAAAAAAAAATCCACTATCTATTACTTCATATCTACATCCAAACTAGATCCATTAGCAATATGTAAATAATGAAATCACTCATACAACAAATTGAAATCTCTCGAAGTAAAACATTACTTATTAATAGTAAGTTGGAATTAAATGAGGAAAAGTGCCTAGTCAACACGTTGCATGATAACCCACATTATTTTGCATAGGAATGTGAGGATATGTTAGGAATAATCCCCAAAATAGGAAAAAATCATGTTTACATTAAATAAGAGTGTCAATGAATCAGATAACCACAATGTAGGATTTATCAGGCTCTTTGAGAAATCATCAAAAGGGAATTACAAAAACTTTTGATTATTAGATTTATATATCCTATATTTAATAGTGAATGCATGTCACCTTTAGTAATTGTAAAAATAAAAAGGATAATGGTGTGTGTTCATAAATTATAGGGAACTAAACATATAAATTAGGAAGGATCACTTTCCTCAACCCTTCATTGACTAAGTATTGGACACACTAGCAGGGAAGAAATATTTTACCTTTCTAGATGGCTTCAGTGGTTACAACCAGATTAGAATTTCTCCTAAGTACTAGGAAAATACCACCTTTAATTATCCCCAGGGTAATTATGCTTATATTTTATTACCTTTTGGGATGTAATGCTCTAACTACATTCTATAGGGTTGTTCTAAGTATCTTTACAGATATGGCCAATGAATGTGTTAAAATATATATGAATGAGTTTGTTGTCTATGGAGAGACATTTGATGAATGCCTCAACAACCTGGAAAAGGTGTTGTAATGTTTTTAGGAGAAACATATATATCTTAGCCATAAGAAATAATACATTTTTATGACAGAAGGTATTGTCTTGGGTCACCATGTATCTACTGTAGGAATTAATGTTGACCCTATAAAAATAAGCATCATCAAAAACCTACATGTTTCTCAAAAATATAAAGATGATAGGATTTTTTTAGGCCATAATGGTTACTACTAAGATATTCATCAACAATTTTAGTAAAGTAGAATCACCATTATTCACCCTTCTAGCTAAAGATGTTGAATTTCTTTGGACTCTTGCTTGTGATATAGCCTTCAAACAATTGAAATAATTATTGAGAACCACCCATATTATAAATGGTCTTTATTGGAATCTTCCCTTCCACATTAACATATATGTTTCAAATAATACCCTTAGAGATATGCTCAACCAAAAATAGGAATCACTTAATTATGCCATCTATTTTATAAGCAAAAACTTGTAGGCAACATAATTAAATTACCTAATTACTAAAAAAGAGTTCTTGGTATTAGTTTATGTTATCAATAAGTTCAATCACTACATCATTTTGTATTAGGTCTTTGTTCATATAAACAATTCATCCATTCAGTACCTTATGAACAAAATAATTCTAGCTAGAGTGATAAGATGGTTGTTCTTATTACAAGAATTTGATATCACCATTATTGATAAGCCTGCCAAAGATAATGCAGTGGCTAACTTTTTATCATAATTTCAAACAATTAAAGAGGATACCATAGTGGGTGACTTATTTTAGATGATCACCTATTCTCTCTCACCCCTACCACACCCCAGTATACTAATATTGCTAACTACCTCATTATAAGGTTACTCCACATCACTTACTCTCTAGATAAAGGAGATAATAGATTCATAAAAGTGCTAGATATTTATGGTTATCTATATTCATTTTATATATTGGGCCTAATGCTATCATAAAAATATGTCTCAAAGAAGATGAAGTTATATATATCCTCAAAGCCTACCATGATAAACCCTGTGGAGGACACTATATCCAAGAATACAATAGTCAAAAAATTTAATACAAGATACTATTGGCCCTCACTCCATAAATTTGTAATAATATATACAACACATTGTGATAAATTCCAATGTATGGGGAGACCCACACATTTAGATGAAATTCCATTGCACCCTCTGATGATTCTTGAATCATTTTAAAATTAGGACCTAGACTTTGTAGAACCTTTTGATCCCAAATATAATAACAAATAGTATATCCTTTTCTATAATGAATATGTCACTAAATTGGATGACATGATAGGCACATCAAGACTAAGAAATTCCATACTAGATATTAGGCCCTTATTTTTTACTACAAATACAAGGACCACAAGGGTAAACTATGGACCAGATGGCTTGGTCCTTTTGAGATTGAGCATGTTTTTGATAATGGAGTAGTACAACTCCAAACCATTGATCCAGTAAGAATCCATCTATTGGTTAGTAGCCATAGACTCAAGTTGTAAGAAAATCCACTTAATCAAAAATAATTTAACAATAATTTATGATAATAGTTACAAGATGGATACAATGATGTCTTAGTTAGGTAGGTTACCCCACCAGATAATGAGATCACTAGTGCACACTCAATTGAAGAATGAGAGGACATACTTTCCCTCCTTTGGCATGATGAATGAGACCTTCCACTAGTCCTTGAAAATTCAAATTTATAGGTGACTTAGCCAAGACCACTAAATAAACATTCTACTACAAAGATCAATTAGAGGCAAAAAAATCTAATAATGAAAACCCATATTTGGGTGTTGTTGGCAAGTTATCGGTAGAAAACCAACATGCTAGCTACCCAGATTTGTAAAAAGGGCCTAAATATAAAAATATATTGTTGGATATTTATGGTTAAAAATAAAATGAACTAAAAATGGGAACATGAAGATGGAAGTAATGAGAAGGCAATCCCTCAAATCCCAAATGTTCACATAGGTTTCCTCAAGATGCTATAGGCATTCTTGAAGTTGTTATAGGTACCTTATACATAGTTGGCCATCACTTTGTAGCTTACTAAAAGTACCTCTATAGATAATACAAGTAACCTCTCATGTTTATTTTCACCTTTATATAGATCATAGAAGATAGATCCTCCTACATCTCTCACTGATGGCTTGGATATTAACTTTTGGGCATTACATGAAAGCCATCAAACAACCTCATGGACAAATTCATGAAGATTGGGGTAGCACATGTCATATATTTTCCCTAAATTTACCCCTAAATATCAAGATATAGAGACACAACAAAGCATGCAAATTCTCTTTCCATGAAGAAATGTGGTAGACTAGAATTTTTGACTATAAAGACACATGATTCATTTACAGTTCTAGTTCCATGTTGAAGACCCTACTAATTACTAAAACCAAGCCTAGGCACCAAACCTCTAAGGCATATGCAACATCCAAAATCTTATCAATTGGTTCATCCAGATGAAGCTCACTAGCTAGTATTTCCCTCAGCTACCTGCTCAAGATACTCCAGCCATCACTTGAAGGACTCAACTTTTTAATTACCACCTTACGGTATGACATCAATGATTTATACTCTAAGTCCAAGACCCTTGTTCTATATAGTTTATATTACATCACATGCACATGTGTTATAGGCATCATTAATTCCTACCAATTGGTGATATCCTAATTACATCACATAGGGTCCACTTCACTCTAGTTCCAACTACCAACCCAATCATTATGTCATTAATCATTCCCATGCAAATATTTGCTTGCCAAAACATGTGTGTCTACCTAGGTGTCACATTCATAACATCATTATTATAAGGTATGCCAAATCTTTTATCATTGAAAATGTCATTCATTATTCTAATCTAGTTGTATAGTATTAATAAATAATATATAATTATGACTTTAATTATCCATTAAAAAGTTTGTCACCTCGCCACTAAACTTGTACAATTCCTCATAATGACATGTCTCATCCCATACTTATTAATCCATCCACATCACATAATGACACATGAAAACTCAAGTGGGGGGAGATGGTATGGGTTAAACCTCATGTTCCATGAGAACCCTACAACCTCTCACTCATCATTTGTGAACCAAACCCTATAACCTGTAAACCTAATATTTCACCATTTTAGACCCAAAACCTATTGAAAGTAGATTTCCATAAGTCTAAAGAGTGTGTAGTTGAATATTGATTGAAGGGAATAATAGAGAAGTTAAAATGGGAGGGTTAGTCATGTAGAGAGAGCCATCAAACCACATGAACTTATGGAAAGACCAAGCCAGTTGGGATGTCTTTTGTAGAACTAGTTGAACTAGCAATTATGAATGGTTACAACATTTTTTAGAACTTCTTGCCAGGGCATTTACTGGTTATTTTGATGGAAACCAAGCCAATGTATGTGGCATCATATTTCTAGTTACTAGGACTTTGGTGAGATAAGCAACTAGGCTACTAAGCATGGGGAAAATTTGGAAAGATAGACCTAATGGCTAAGAGGTTAGGCAATAGTTTTGCTAGAAAGATAAAATATTGGTATTAAAGAAGGGAGGTGTAAAAGTACTTAGTCTACATGTATAATGTAAAGAAATAAAATAATATATTATCAGGTACATGACATGTGAGGGAAGGTATTCCCTCATTTACACTCTCTAGTTTAAATTTTTAAATCATTTATGACATAATAAAATCATTAATGTTCCCAATTTATTATGGAATATCTTAAGAAGAATGTCCAAAGAATATCATAAAGGAATTGAAACAACCCTATCTCACCACTACCTCATATGTCTTATAGTTAAACAAGGAATAACTTCTATTAGACCTAACCTCAGTTGGGAGTAATTTTTGTCCATGAAAAATATTGCACCCTAGGAAGAAGAGGGAAATAACGAGAGGGAATATCCTAAGGAGCAACCCCAATAAACTGTTTAGAAAGACGTTGCAAGAACTAGTGTTATTGGTCAAATCGTAGCCACTAAAGGTCCATCTGGGATTGCTATGGGAAAGAAGAATAGGAGAAGACTAGTCTTATCACCTTCTGACATAAAGGAGAAAAGCCCATAAGACCATGACCCTTCTCCCATTATGTCCTCACCTTAGGTTAATTCCTCCACACTATCTCCTACTAGATAAGAAGAATTTCCCCTATCAGCTGATGCACAAGAAGAACAAATTCCATCAATCACCCCTCCTACAACGAAAATGAAATCAAAAGGGAATAAACCCATGGTGTTAAAAAGAAGGATACCTCCTTTTAGGAGATCTCAAAGGATGAAGAAACAAAAGACCTCTTCATCCTCCTTAACCATAGATATAATTGATGATGAAGAACCAAGGAAAGAACCTAAGCTTAAGAAAACCCTTGATGGATTTGAAATAGAAGAATGGTCTAGTGATGAAGGATATACTAAAGTAGTAGAAGATGAAGAATAGTCACCTCTTCCATCCAAATTCATTGAGGATGACATTGATCTTTTCAGAAGAATTGGATACACAAAGGAGGAGTTAAGAAATGTTAATGGAAAAAGGAGAAGAATAATTGATTGAATAAGAGGTTATGGAAAAAGGAAGAGAACAAAAGTAGTAGTAGAAGATGAACAAAAGACCTCTTCATCCTCCTTAACCATAGATATAAGTGATGATGGAGAACCAAGGAAAGAACCTAAGCTTAAGAAAACCCTTGATGGATTTGAAATAAAAGAATGGTCTACTGATGAAGGATATACTAAAGTAGTAGAAGATGAAGAATAGTCACCTCTTCCATCCAGATTCATTGAGGAGGACATTGATCCTTTCAGAAGAATTGGATACACAAAGGAGGAATTAAGAAATTTTAATGGAAAAAGGAGAATAAGAATTGATTGAATAAGAGGTTATGGAAAAAAGGAAGAGAACAAGCAAAATTTTCTCATGATCAAGAGTTCCAAACATTGGAACAAGCTAAGAAAATATATAGACTCACAAAAGAACTAAAAGAAAAATGAGGCATTGAAACCCTTATGGGAGAAATAGAGCTTGTAGACCCCTATAGGGAGAAAGAGAAGAAAAGATGGAGTGACATTAAGAATGCTAAACATTTCTACATCTTTGAATGGGTAGGCTACCTTGAGGCCCTAGACTTTAGAATTTTTTTGGTTTTAGAATGCAACCAAGGCTTGCTCAAGGTTGAGCAAGAGATTAAGTAGGGGGTGTGTGAGGCCACCAATTTATTACTATTGTAGCCTCATATATGATTAGTTTATGTCCGTTTCTATGTAAATCTCATAACTATCCATCACTAATGCAAATGAATTAATGAATTTATGATTTTGTGTGTGTGTGTGTGTGTGTGTGTGTGTGTGTGTGTGTGTGTCTATATATATATATATATATATATATATATATATATATAAATATATATATATACATATATATGTGTATATTTATATATATATATATGTATGTATGTATGTACATATATATATATATATATACACACACACACACATATATATCTGTGTGTGTATATATGTGTGTGTGTGTGTGTGTGTGTGTATACATATACATATACATATATATATAGACACACATATACATATATATACATATATATATACATACATATATATATATATACATACATATATATATATATATACATATATATATATATATACATACATATATATATATACATACATATATATATACATACATATATATATATATACACACACACACACACACACACACACACACACACATATATATATATATATCTGTGTATGTGTGTTATGTTATGAATTATTAATATTTTTCCTTGATTGAATTATATTGGTGTGAGTTTATCTAACAAGCATTTTAAGGGTCATATAAAGCTCTATATTCTTGCTCAAGCCATAACTTCTACAGGATTCCCATAGAAACTATGGGATTTACCTATAGGTTACCCACAACCACTATATAATTCCCACATCAACTATTGGCTTCACCTACATATTACTTGCAGCCACTCCAAAGTTCCCATAGTAACTGTATGCTCCACTTATAGGTTGCCTATAACCATTGTAGAATGCTCATAGCAATTGAAGGTTTCACCTAAAAGTTGCGTGTATCTATTGAGGAGTGTCTGTATCCACTATGCAAAGCAAAGTCATTATTAAGGAGACCTTATAGACACATCCATATATCCTAGGAAACTAAATGAATGATTGGGAAGATTCACAATAATTTGTATAGATTTCCTATATGAAAGTAGAGATTATATTTTATACCAAGGATGGTAAAGACAAGGATAATCAGAAAAGACAAGGAAATAAAACAACAAATAGTTGCCTTGTCTCTAACCCTGTAAGACCTAAAACAAGTAACTTTAGTTACTAACCACTTGAAGGTTGACTGGGGTAGTTTCTAAGTATTTGTATTCTTTCCTAGTTTTGTGTTTTTGGTTAAGAGTTAATACACTACCTTTTGTATTTAAAGGCAAAACCTAGATAAGATTAAGGGTTAGATAATTTTACAAAAATAATAGCAAATTTTTTTACTATATCCTTTGTATCCAGAATTGAGTAATGAGAATGTTGAATTTGTAAGAAGTTTGTGAATTATCTTAGAAAAGTATTGGAGCTTATTTCTAAGTGAGTAAGGGCCCCCTCAAAATGAGATATTGTGAAGATCCTGACCGTCTTTAATTATTAGTTTGCTGTGTAAGTTGATTTTACTATTAAGTTTGATTATATAAGTGTGATGTATGTGTGATACATAAGTGTGGAATAGCTCAATAATTTTGTCACAAAATTTTCATAATATATTTATTTCATAAATATAGCATAAATTTATTTTACTAAAACTATAAAATCAAGTTGATTTCTCAATCAGTAATGCATATATAGTGTCGACACTCTTTAAAAGCTTATACACCCAGTGTTGACAATTAATGTTTAATCAAACTAGTGAATCTTGTAATAATTGGGTAATTAGTTTACAAAACAAGGAATCTATCACAAGTTTCATAAGAAAAAAATACCTATAGGACCTTAAGGATCCCCTCATAGTTAGCTAAATGGTTTTAGGATAGTGAATAAGATTTGAGTCCTAAAATGATGATAATGATACCAAAGTGGACAAATGAATGCAAATCATTATGAAATGAACATAATAAATTACTTTAGGGTTATTTTATTGTTTTATAAACCTAAAATATGATATTACACCTAAAAATACTCCTCATGTGAGTATAACATAGTCCATGGTCTAATACCCTGCATGTACTATATTGAAAAGGCCTGCTTAAGAATTTTATGGTTTTAAAAGGTCAAAACATGTCACTAGGAGCTCAATATTTGTATATATCACCATTTGGAGCCTAAGGAACCCATAAATTTTTTTTTTTGAAAATTTAAATATGGGAAGTACCCCTATTTTATCTCAAATAGTGGGCATGTTTCCCTTTGTACAAGACCTGCAACTTTGGAATGATGACAAGTAAGTGAACCAGATGTTAAGGAGACCATTAAAATAAGTATGGGAAGTTGTATCACATCTAGTACCAAATTTAAAACCTTATTTGGATGGAATAGATTAATTAGAGTTATCTAAACCATCTAGGGTTATAGTTAACCTAATGGATAGAATTAAGGCCTAGTAACCATTTTAAGAGCCTTTCACATTTATAACCTTAGATAGGATATATAACAAGTTTTAACATGTCTATGATATGTTTTATCCTTTTGGATTAAATAAGAACATGAATAATATCATTTGAGTCTTAGGTTGTAAGTAGACTTATGGAGCAAGGTATGGGCCTAATATCGAAAGTGGGGTTTGTTTCATTTCTAGCTCTTGATGATATATTATGATGATGGTATAATATATATGTGATATTTATATAATTTTTTTATCCTTTATTATGCATGGGAGCTCTCTAATAAGCCATTTTTGGCTTGAAGTGTACTCAGACCTTGTAGAATGCATAAGAAAGTAATGAATGGCCAACTTAGAACACTTGGAATTTTTTTAGGGATTTACATGGGGACTCAAGATGTTTATAGGTGTTGGATAGTGTCCCTAATAATAATTAAATGACATTATTTCATAAATCTAAGGTCTATTTTTTATGAATGAAAGTTAAGATGAAACACCTATCTAAAACCATCACAAACCCTAACTAGGACCTGATTGGGAAAGAGGACAAATGGAGTATCAAAATGGGGATTAAAGGTTAAGGATATGATTTTTAGTTATATAAGACTCTCTAGGGTCATATTAAATGCAATTTAGATGTACTACACCTAAATGGAAGAGTTACAATAGAGCTTCTTTTGACATATTTATGTGTTTTGGAGGTGTGGAGGAGCTTTAAAGGATAAAATAAATTTTGGGAGATAGTATTAGAATTTTTATAAGTCTCCATGATCATTTATTTATGTGTATAATATTTTAAGTGTGTCTACTACCTTCTTCATCTCAACCAGTCTAGTGAGCAGATAGTGAATGCTTAGTGAAAAACATGACAACTCCACTTGCAAAGCCTTTTATGGATTTATTCATGAACTTGATGAATTATACACTATTTATATGTTTAATTCATCATTTTTCATGTATCATATTGTATAATTGGAAATATTTTTAATTCCAAGTGTGAGAGGTGCATGGGAATGAGTTATCTGTAACTATCAAGGATGATTGTTCATGGCCAAAATAATATGGATAATTAAAGACTAATGAAATGCATGTAAGGGGTTTTTAGTAACCCCTCCCCATTATATTAATAAATATAATTTCCACTATTTAATGATGAGATAGCTTTTTGAAGGTAAATCATGAGGGTAGTTTCATGTGCAAGCAAAAGACAATATATGCCACATATAGAGAAGTTTGATGAATTGGGAGACATTTTTCCATATTTTCCTTATATTAAATATATAATTCCTAATTATATGACTACTATAACTATTTCTTGTTTCTTGAAAAGTGTCTTAGTGACTCTTGAGCTTCACCTTCTCTCTCTCCTCTCACAATTTTTATATATACTAGCCTTTTTGGCTATTGTACGGATCTCTCCACTTGACTATGGAAAATCCTTACTCAATTTTTGAATTTAACTAATGAATAATGTTGTTTTTACCTCATTCAATATTTCACTAATTACATTTTATGGTTGTTGGTCTTGTGCATGTGTTTTTTGTTTACCTTAACATGTTATTCTTCATAGTGCCAAGTTTAGTTTAAAGCTCTCTTTTGTAGGTTAGAAATAAGTTTATAGTGTGGGTGGTAGGTATATTGAGTATATTATTCATTATTTTTTATAAAATTCCTATTTTCTAAGTCTTCAAAACCTAGGCTCTCTTCAATACCCCATACTTGAAACAATGATGTAGAAGAGGAGTGTTCCATTGGATGAAGTATATATGTAGGCTTCTCTTTGGTTCCAAGTGCATTGTAATTGGTGTGATTATACCATATATTTGGTTTATCACCTCCCCTATATTATATTTTATTTTCATGTAAGCTTTTCCCTTTTCACCCCACAAAATGTTAGTAGTAGGTTTGATCTATAGTGGTACATCAAGGGAAGTAGCCCTAAACTAGAGATACACCTCAAATTTGGGTCACCCACATCCCTGAGGTTATTCCATTATGCCACTTGAACAAGGAGATACTTATCATCTTCTCAAGGGGTGAAATTTCAAGTGACAATAGGAAATATTTATCATGTTAGTGTCATTGATTTTTGACACTTTAGATGCAATAGAAGACTCAATAGGATATCCCTTGTATTCATACTTCATCCCTACTTCTTTTAACTTCAAAACTATATTTTTTTAGTATTTAATTCCCTAATTGGCCCTAAAAATTATTCAAGTGGAATCTTAGTAAATTCTTCAATTAGAGTTACTTCTTATTATACTCTTGACATTTGTTGTGACTAACACTAGAGAGACTTGGTAAATGCTCTTGAAAATTGAGTAATTGTTCTTGTTGGTTTTATAAAATATTGAACAACTGAGTCGAGTTGTCTTATGTAATAATCATATGTAAAATTTATGTATTAGGATATTTAAGTAGTATTAAACCTTGAAAACTCTAAGAAACTCATTATAAGTAATAGGGTGTTGCAATTTTGGGACGGTGTGGTTATTTCTAAAGTTTGTAGGGTTTAAGATTATAAGTGAGTTATAAGCATTTAAAAATATTTATTTATTTATTAAATTTACTTGGGTTGGAAAAAGTAATGAATTATAATCAAAAGGTAGTCCTAACTCCAAGTTATAAATGCCCCTTGAGAACTCATGTAACATGAGACCAGTTGTTCGGGTTCAAGATTCTAGGTAAGTACCAAGTCATGAAGAGTCTGGGTAGATAATTTAAGTAAATTGCTAATTACATATATAAATATTCTATCTTTTGGTATTTTTTTTGATATTTTCATATGCAAAGTGTTTCTGAAGAGTTTAAAAGGTTTTAAAAACATCATTAATGAAAAAATGACAAACAATTACAAGCAAAATAATAAATGACAAAAAAAAAATTTGAGATGATGCATGAAAATCAACCAAGGAAAAATGAGATATATAATAAAATTAGATCATAAAATTGAAATGGAAACAAAATAAATACCTTGATTGTAAATGGGTTGTGAATATTTTGTGCCAAAATCACTCCAGAAGCTCAAATAATGTCATTCAAGATTCATAGGGGTAGCAACTAGGTTAGATAATATGGAATCTAGGAGGGAAATGACGTCAAATTTTTAATATTTATATTATCCTATGCATTAATGACAACTAAGTTAAACATGTGAGGAAACACACGTAAGGTTTTGATGATTTTTGGGTTTAATGAATTGCTTCACTTAATTTGGTTTACGAATTCAAGTAACTCCATAACCCCAATTTGGTCTAAGCTTATAAAGACTTCAAACTTGAAAACCTTTATTTTTTCTACTTATCATTTAAGAAAGTGAAGAAATGTAACTTTGAAACCTTGAATTCCTCCAAGTAGTGTTTTATGGGTTTATGAATATACTTTACTTATATTTTAAGATTTTAATAAGTCATTCTACAACTTTGATTTAACTTGGTTGATGTAATTTGATTTTGAGAAGACAACCTACTTCACCTTTCTCAGATAATTAAAGTAACTTAGAGAACCACAGTTGGCCTAGAGATGAGCCCAAATACTTATTTTTTTGAATTTCTTAGAAATATGGACAAATGGGTTTTATGATAATGACTCAAGCAGACATTTTAAAACATTTTGGAGTAATTTAAAGTAATTTTTGTATTAAATGCAATTATAGTGAAAACTTATAATGTCTAAGTCTTATTTAGGGGATTGAGTTTTGACAAGGTTAACTAACTTACATAAGACAAAAGAAAAAAAAATTGAATAGGGGTAACACAAAATTTCCAAGTGTCAAATTTTAGGGACACTAACTAGATTCGATTGAGGACATCTTTATTTCTATCAAAAAGATTTAAACAAGGGTGAGATCCTAATATATCTAGTTTGAGTCTTGTCTATTAATTATGAAGTCATGCAAAACTTAATCATGAAAAATCTCAGAAAAAAACAAATAGAAAATAAAAACTATACAAAAGAAAATTTGAGGTTTTATTTATATATATACATGTGTTGTCCTAATACTTAGTTCTTATAAAGCTTCAAGTGTTTCCTATTTTAAGGCAGAAGTAGTTCAATTCCATCCTAATAAGCTACGATGAATATATATTTTATAGTGACTTTCTTTATCATGAAAGGTCCTTTCCATAATTAATCAAAATTTTCATGGATCCATTTTGGTTCATTTCACTTATTCCACAGAAGGACCAAGTCACCAAATTTTAGCTTTCTCTCTTGAGACTTTTTATCAAAAATATTTTTTTATTTAATCTAATGATTAGTTAAATTGTTAGCAACTTGAGTATGAACTTATTATAGTTTAGATAAAAATATAATCCTCTTGTCAAGTGAATCTTGATAAGTTGTATCTTTAATAGCCTTAGACAATTGTTGATCAAGAAATTCTATGGTGATGGGTATTTTAGCATATGCTCCATACAACAATTGAGATGGTGACATGTTAATGGATTTATTTGGAGTGATTATATCAACCCATAATGTATTAAATAGATTCTATTGCTAGGCATACTAATTATCAACCACTAGCTTATGAATGATAGTCATCAAGTTCTTGTTGATTCATCTTGGCCATTCCCTTGAGGATAGTAATTTGAATAGTGAACAAAATATAATCTATATAAATAATAGAAATAAGTTAGTTTAGTGGAAGAAAAGTTATCTACATTAAATGTTACTATCTTGTGAGGAACACCAAACCTCACTATAATGTTTTCCTTGATAAAATCACATACGAAGTCATAAGTGTCTTACTTGATAGGAATGCCTTCTACCCACTTGATAAAGTAATTAGTGGTGGTTAAGACATAATAATGGCTGTTACTTGAAGAGGAATTCAACATCCTAATGAAATATATGCACCACTATTGGAATGGTTCACTGAATATGAATGGTTTTAAAGGTAATGCTAGCAACTTTAGATCTCCCACAAAATGTTGACATTCTTAAAATTTAGAAACTCAATCTAAACTATCCTAGAAAAGAGTAGGCCAACAATACCTTGATCATAATATTTCATGTGTTTTAACTCATGCTAAAAAGTTACCTCCACATGTTTTATAATGGAACTATTCTAGTAGTCTCTTTATTGTGGTTTATCCACATAATAGATGAAAACACCATAAATTCCTCTTTTATACAAACCATTATCCCAAAGGACAAAATCCTTTGACTTCAACTTAATGGAACATTTTTCCTTATGTGTAATATGGGATAGACATTATCCATAAGCTAGGAAGAAATAAATATTACTGTAACATTCATCAATAAGATCAAAAAAATGAACCATGTGAAATTTTGTATATGATCCGTCTTGAAACAAAGATACCATCATATCTGTGTCATTTGATTTAATTTATATCATTAATTTACATGATCCTTTTCATTTCACTATATTTATTGGTTTGATATCAAGATAAAACTCTTAAACCTTAGCTACCTAGGTGCCTCTTAGTAATCCCAACTATTGTAAAGTTATAATAGATTTAACTATAGTGTCAGGTACATATACTTTAGTATGTGAAGATAAGATATGGTACCTGAAGGCTTTACATGATTTCAATACAACATAGCCATTTTTTCCAATTTTTTATACTCTAGTTCATAAATTTTCAATGGTGGGATCATGAAAGCTATTGGGGATTCAATATCCTCATCATTGTTTTTTAGAAGTATGGCTGACATGGTATGTTCAAAAGAATAACAATAGAGAATGAATTCCTTACTAAAATATGGAGAAACCAACAATAGAACTTGAGCTATGGCTACTTTAATCTTTTCAAATTTCATCTTACCTTCAACATTCCACTTGAATTATTTCTTCTTCATCATCATATCAAAAATGTGGTGAGTTAACTTGGCAAAATTAGGAATGAACCTTCTGAGGAAGTTCAATTTACCAAAGGATGAATGCACCCCCTTCTTAGATGTAGGTATAGATAGAATTTGAATGTTTTTTACCCTTTATATTTCAATATTCATCCTTCCTTTGAGATTATGTGACCAAGAAGTTTCCCTTTAGTCATGGTGAATATTAATTTCTTAGGATTCAAAGACATCCCATGTGTCTTGCACTGGGTGAAAACATCTTCTAAATCAGCTAGATGGGTACCTCTTTTCTTGGATAATAATATCAAGTCATCAAGATATACAACAATAATTTTGTTTTTTAGATATGTAAATACTATATCCATAACTTGTTTAAAATTTTCTGTAATATTAACAAGCCTAAGGTGCATCTTTTGATAGGAAAATGTCCCCTATGGTGTTGTGAAAGTTATCTTGTATTGATATTCTTTTGCCACTTTTATTTGATTATATCTTGAAAATAGATCAAAAATGGACAAAAATTTTTAGCCCTTAATGACTTTAAAATTATGATCCATAATAAGTAATGGATAATTATCTTTCAAAGAAAATTGATTGAGATCACAAAAATCAACACATAAACATATTTTTCCATTCTTGTTTCTTACTGGGATAATGCTAGCTAACCATGCTGAGTGATGAATGGGATAAATTATTTTATCATCTAGTATCTTTTGTATTTTATTAAATATAATACTTTTAATTATTGGGTTATGATGGCAAAGCTTTTGTTTGAAAGGTTTTGTCTCTGGTTGAAATGGAATGTCATGTTGTACCTCTTTTGGCTAAAAGGTCCTCAGCTCTTTATAAGACCAAGCAAAGACATCAATGTATTTCTTGAGAATCTTAATGAATTATTATTTTTCCTCTTGAAAAAACATTTTCTAATGTTAACCATATTAGGCTCTTCTTCATTACCAAATTTAACTTGTTGTACTTCTGGAGAAGAACTCCCACCATACTCTTTCTTTTTCTTTAGAAACTGATCATGACTATCAAAAATTTATTATTAATAAACTAACTTTTTATATATTTATTTCCCTTAAATTAAATCACCTCTTCATTATCATCATGATTAGGGTAAGTTTTAACTATTATTTTTTGGCTTAGAAGTGAACTATTTCCTTCAAAATATAGTTCATCAAAATTATCTTATTACTCAAGGAAACTAGTTATCTATTTGTCATCATTAAATACTTGCCACTAATTAATATTGCTTGAAACCCTTGGATGGAAAAACATATTTACTCTATAGTCACATTCTTGGAAAATTGTAGGCTATTGATTTGACATGAGGAGAGCTACAATAACCACAAGAGAATTAGCTCTAGAGTTTTCATCATGAGGAATAAAATTTATTGAAAATATGTAAAATCAAGGTTGTAATCAGAACTCGATCATGGTAGTGCCTTAGTGTATCCTTATTTACTTAGTATTTGCCATGAATTTTCCTTAAAATCAACTTAAAATATCCTTGTGCTTTTAATAGTCTCAATCCTTTTATTTTTGCTTGTTCCCATCCTAAAAATGGTGCTTCATACTATGTTGTCTTATTAGTATTTTCAAACATTAGTTTGTAATAATAAGGATATACCTTATCATGTAGTGATATCAATACAACCCCAATATACAAACCAAGGGAATTTTAGCTACCATCAAATTTTAGTGTCCATATTTTATCTTCTTCTTCTTGTGTCTCCTATTCTTTCATGTCCTTGCCCAATTCAAGGTAATAGACTCCTTGATTTGACTCTTCAAAAATAATATGTGACCTTGGATTATCTAACTTGCAAGTTGTATACTTGGATTTCTTCTCAATTTCAATTTCTAATTTACACATTTGATTGGAATATAAGCACAAGACCAATCCATCTTGACTTATGCCCAAAAGTCTTTGTATAAGTTTCTACTCAACAACATTTGATAATAAATAAAAATATCTACTACCATAACTATCATTTTAATCCTCTTATCTGGAAAAGATACTAGAATAACTTGAGCATCTTTATTATGTCCAATCAAGGGAACTTGTTTTTTCATTGAGAAACATCTCCCTATTGACTTAGTTAGAGTGAGGCCAATGGAATTGCCTACTTTAACTCACATGACATTAATAGAAGCTATAAAATATAGGATACAATTACTCAATTTGAACCTGTTGATTAAGAGAGATACATAGAATGGCTCTATTCTTTTGAATGTGGAAGTAGATGTGGGAGAGGTAGTCTTAGAACTATTTCTAGAAAGAGACATGTTTAAGAGTAGGTAAGATAACTTTTGAAGCTTTATTTGTATTGTTTGATCCTTTAATTCGAACATACTTAGCTAGTCTATTCAGCTGATATGGATAGAACCTCAAGTGTTCAGCTTTTGACATTTGAATCTTAGTTTTTTTTATGTCATAAATAATGTTAAAAGAAGGGATGGAAATATATAAAGTAGGATTAACTTCATAAGTATTAGTAACTAAATTATGAGGTTGAGAAGAATAATATGCTACATATTTATCTTTTGGATCAAGAGAAGCAGGTAAAGGACTACCTCTTTTGATAATGCTAACATCTGACCTGGAGTCTTCTTTCTCATTCCCTTATTCCTTGGAATATTTTTCACTAGATTGCTAAATTTGTGATCTTGTAAATACTACAAAAGAGTGAGTAATGATCATCTTCAAGCATTTTTCATAATCAATTCTTGAATGATATTTAAGGTAGCCTATATTTGAGTTGCTAGTAGGATCTACAAAACTATCCTAGTTAGCAAATTTTTTATCAAAATTAGTATCCAAATGATCTTCTTCATTCATTTCAACATGATTTTTCAGAGCATCCTTAATTACACTAATATTTATGGAGATCTAGTAATTTTGATTTTGATGATTAAAATTATGTGTAGGTGCATTTTTAATAGGAGTAGAATGAGATCCTTAAGTAGTTTAACTTTTAACTTGCAACAAGTCATTAGCCAATTTATATAATAAGGGATCAGTAGTGTTTTTTAATGTATTCAAAATAGAAACATCAACATTGAAATTTGTTTTTCTTAATATTTTTAGCCATAATAAAGTCATCTTCAATCTCTATATCAATATTTTGAGTTGTTTCTAAATCAACAAGACATACTCTATGTAATTGATAACTAACCTCTAGTAATTGAGAATTGATGAAAAATCACTTATGATTATCACCAGTGGGTTGAGTAGCCTAAGGTATTTTATAATTTAGTCTATTGAATTTATCAATGAAATCCCACATGTGTTCATGTGGTTCTTTTTTAAGTTGTGTCAATTAGGTGAGTAGTATGTGTGAGCCTTCAGCATCATTAAACCTTTTTTCAAATTGCTCATGCATAGTGGCCCAATTGATTATGATGCTAGGATCCAAATGGTAGAACCATTCTATAGCTAAATCATGTAATTTTTTAATGAAGAGTTTGAATGACATATCTTCATGCTCAATGCCAATCATTCCATAGACTATAAAGAAAGAAACTAAGTGCTCATATATAATTTATTTTCCATCACCTATGAACTTAGGAAATTTATTTATTGGCCCTTTAGGTACCTCATGGAGAGGAGTTAAATTCAATTGGCAAATCACTACCCCCAAAGGGATAAGAAGTTATTTTTCCATTTTTCTGAGAATAAGGAATTAAAGATTAGTAAGTTATATTATTCTTGAAGAATTATGTTGTAGCTAGTTCACAGTAGTTCATATTTGTCTGATGGGTAAAATACTTGCTCTTCTTGTTCTATTTTGAGGAGGGAAGATAAAATTAAACCATTATTGCAGTTGAAATAAATCATTAGTTTGGCCTTGAGTTCTTCTTGCCCTAGTGAAATGTTGATTTTCTATATTGAAGTGACTATGCTTATCTAAGGATTTATTTAAGTTACTTCAAGTTTATAAACAAATACTTGGTAAGAGATTAATTTACATGTAGTAACTTAAGATAAACAAAGTGTTTATCTCCCTAGTGGCATCACCAAAAAA
The DNA here is from genome assembly GCA_037957365.1 of Torreya grandis. Classification (NCBI taxonomy): domain Eukaryota; kingdom Viridiplantae; phylum Streptophyta; class Pinopsida; order Cupressales; family Taxaceae; genus Torreya; species Torreya grandis. The sequence continues at coordinate 190,354 of JARHVA010010149.1, forward strand.
TTATTAGCTAGATATTTTCTAGGCTAGTAAAGATACCTAGGAAGTCATGGGATTAAATCCCCTTCATTTAATGGTGAAACTTTTGTATGTTTATTTTATCTACTCTTACTATTCACACTTTTAATATTTTACAATTTAGACAAATCATGCATAACATATACATAAGTTATCTTATTTTTATGTATCACTTTAATCACAAAATTCATGAACCATAACATAGTGATTTTGCAACAAGTAAGTAGTTAATTCAGATTTTATGCAAATAAGTTATTAGAATGTGGAGAATGAAAAGAACTAGAATTCATGAAAAAGAAATAAATTTTACTTTACAACAAATATTTTTTGATAGAGATCATTATATCTGTATAAATAGATAAACATACAAGATATGATTATTCTTTTAGCAAATGATTAAGAACAATTTGAATTCATATTTAGATTTAATGATAACATAAATTTTACCATTTTAATTCTCATATAATGCACCAAAATATCTCCTTAGATGCAAATTTCCTAAGAAACTAACTTTTTTCTTATTAACTTTGAACAAATTTCACACAAAAACATACAGAAATCTAAACACAAAGTTTCAGATTACTTAGTATTTTTGTATAAAAGTTACAATCACTTTTAAAAAATTAAAATAATTTGTATTCAGGTCTTCTCCCATATTTATACATTAATAGATATCATATATAATTATGAGACAACTCCTTGAATTCCCTATGTACTACATTAAATTTTGAGAACTGTTGGGAGACGTATTCCTTGAATTTTTCATGTGTGGTGTGCAATGGTTGATAACACGTAGATCTTCTCATTTTTACTATTTATATCAAACACAACATCTTTGCATGTTATTCTTAGCTCACTCAAGTAATATTTCATTACAAAATGAGTTCAATTAATAATACCGAGCCATGTTTTGAGTCTTTCATTATTTAAAACAACTTAATTTTATAAGTAATTTCTCTAGGTGACAATACTTATAAAGTAATTACATAAAAAAAATTAATTCAAATACATTTCTCAAGTCATTTGAATACAATAGAAGTTGAGAAGATAATTAATAGTAATCACTATAATTCATGAACTTCTTTTCTACATGTTTCCCTATAGCTGATGTGTTGTAACATCATAAACTGAATGGCTATATAATTTGACTTGGAAAATGATTGTCTTTCTATTTCAAATCTTAAGAGGTCATTTTTCATCTTCTTGTAATAACATTTCACCCTCTCAAGATTGGGTTCCATCCTTTTGACATGTTGATGAATTTTTATTATCTCTTTTATTGATTTCATTGTGAATGGAGTCATGGCCTCTTTAATTACTTGCTTGAATTGTTGAAGTAATTATTCTTGAATCTTTGGATGTTATTATAACCAAACATTGATGAGATAGAAGATAAAATCCTCTAGATCTACTTTCATGTTGTGATAATATTCTTCCAGAGTCTTCATTTCTTCAAGAATTGATCCAAAAATGTGCATTCAAAAAGATATGATGTGGCCCTCTTATTTTGATTTTGTTAGTGATCCCTCTAGAATAATATTTTATTCAATCAAAATATTATCAATTAAAGCATTTATCTATCAAAGGTCATCATGTTTCAATTCAAACATTCCATTTTTATTTTCAATCTCCTTCATCATTATTTTTATTTGCACCAATTTATTATCTATGTCAGCTAAATTGCTAGGAACATCAGGAAACTATTGATGTGTAGTTTGTATCATTTTCTCTATCCATTCATGAACTACTTTGGCCTTATCACTAGTTTCTTCTACCTATGTTATTGTTTTATGGTAAATTATATTTCCTAAAAGTAATGAATGCTAGGGATTAGATATTACTTTGGTAATTATTTCATACAGCTTAGAAATTTACTCCTTTAGTTTTTCTTTATCAACCTTTTCTTCATCAAGCTTCTAAAAAAGATTATTGATAAGAATATGTGTCTTTATTTAGACCCTTTTTAGTGAATTCCCCTAAGGACACATTTGTAATTGCCAAATCTTATTTAGCGATTTCACTCTTGGCCTTATCACTAGTTTCTTCTACCTATGTTATTGTTTTATGGTCAATTATATCTCCTAAAAGTAATAAATCGTAGGGATCAGATCTTACCACTTTGGTAATTATTTCATACATATTATAAATTTTATCCTTTAGTTTTTCTTTATCAACCTTTTATTGATCAATCTTCTAAAAAATATTATTGATAAGAATATGTGTGTCTTTCTTTAGACCCTTTGTAGTGAATTCCCATAAGGACACGTTTGTAATTGCCACATATTTTTCAATGATTTCACTCTTAGACTTACCCCATGGAGGAATAGATATTTTAATAAAATTTTAACCTAAAGGCTCAACTATCATTTTTGAAATCACTTTGGCACTCTTTAGATTTTCTCCCTTATGATCAAAACTATTTTGAAATTAAAAGTCTATAGCTTATAAATTTATATCTTAATTCAATTTAGGAGATATTTGTAATGCCAACCATGAGGAGAAATATATACTAGTGGAAGTAACTAAATGTATCACCATTTATTGTTTATTATCTCTCACTACTATCTCTTGAGTAGGAACTTCTTTTGTACCTATAATATCTTCTATATGAACAACATTGTAATCTATTTGTTCATCTTTCTCTTTCTCTACCTACTTGATAGGATTTTCATGTTATTTTTCTTCTCTAGTGGTTTTCTTCTTAGGTTCAATTATTATCCTTTATTGTGATGTTTCTTGAGATGTGGTCACCTCTCTAGTAGTTATCTATTTTGGCTCTTTTTGGGTAGGAAAAGTAGGAATGGTGGTTTGATCATCAAAAGGGGGTGGAGGTGGAGAAGATGAAGGAAGAGGAGGAAGAGCATCAGTCTCTTTCTTACTATATTTATTAAGAGGTTTTATGCTAGGAGACTTTGGAGGTAGCATGAGTGTGTATGGATCTACATATTTCACTACTAGAGGTATGTTATCTAATATTAGTGAAGATGAAAATGTGGGAGGTGCGATGGAAATAAGAGTGGCATGAGAAGTAGTGTCTATGTAAGAAACTAGAGAGATGTAGAGATATCTAACTAAATTGGCACCTTTTCTTTTACTAGAGAATATGTTTCATAAACATTCTTCTTAAACTTCAAATTATTCAATGATTATTGACTTCCTTCTCCTTGTATTATTTTCCTTTTATGAGTTGCTTAGCTAATTTCTATTATTAATAACTCTTTCATGTAGTATCCCTTACTAAGAATCCATGTTGAAGTCATGTAAAGAATCACTAAAGTCCTCTTAGTAATATTATCTACCTGATTCTTCTTTTAATTAATTTTTGGGAGTGGAACATGATCTCCTCCCATTGCATGATAAGAATCCAGAATTACTTATCCATCATCTTCCTTGTCTTCAAGAATTATAGCCAATTAAAATGAGTGAATTTATTGAATATTCATCTTGTTATTATCTCTTCTTCTGACTTTAAATTCATCTCTATAATCAATCTAGAAGTCTTCTAGAGCAGGGATATGCATATATTCAAGAGAAACTATGCTTTATGTGATGCCTCTATAATCAAAATTTACTCTAGCCTAAAAATGTGATTGATTATAGCTATGATAGATATTTGTTTGTATATTTTTGGCCTTATAAATTATTTCACAATGATATTAGACAATAATAATATGAATACTAACTAAAGAATGGTGTACTTTTGATTGAACATCATGTAATTCCACTAGCTATCTACATAATTCTATTAGAATATGTTTATCACTAGGGTACCTTGGTAATTTTACTAGAGTCCCTATGAAACCACTAAATTTGATGTATGTGAAATTCAATAATTGAATAAAAGTAAATCTAAAATGAGAAACTACATCTCAAACTGCATCAAATACTCTCTTGGTCTTCAATGTAACATTCAATTTATAAATGACTTCATAAGAGATTGCATCATTAATACTTTTATTGTTCTTGAAGTATTTAGACAAAGTTAATTGAGGGTAGTATTCATAAATAGGATTTTTTTGCTATTAACCATTTTTTAGTTATCCTAGAAAAGGTTCCATTATATGTTGTAACATATACTAAATATGAAGTCATCTTGAAATCAAGAGTTTGCAATACATTACTCAATTAATGATCAATGTCATCACATATAATTCTTGACCATTCAATCTGATAAGAACTCATACTAACATCAATAACCCTTATGTAAGCTTACATCTAGGTTTAAGAGTTCTTATTATTTTTCTCTCCATTGATTCTACATAATAACTGGGTGATATCATCAACTTCTTAGACCAAGTCAGACCTCACTATTTGCTTGGGAAACCTTGAGGGTTGTTTTTATTTATTTAGATAAGTAGTATTCATTAACTTAATGCATTATGATGTTTTATTATTCTATAGATATTCAAATTTCTTCATTGATAAATATATCACTTTAGGTCTTACAAGGATTTTTGAACAATCGTTAAAATACTGAACATCTAATCTAACCACCACATTGCCTACAATATCTTTTACTATTCTAGTAAGAGATTCATAATACTTGGCACATTATAGAACAAATTCAAGCAGTTGTGTAGAGCTTGGAAAAGCTACATCTCATAGGATTTTACTATTTTCCATTTCTTTCATGAGTGGTGTTTTGATTGTGGCTTTAGATCGTTCTAACAACTCAGTTATGGAAACATGTCCCATGTTAGTGTGATTGATTTTTGACACTTTGGATGCAAAGTAAGACTCAATGGGATATCCCATGTATTCATACTTCATCCTTTCTTCTTTTGACTTCCCAAATCTCTTTTATTTAATATTTCCTTTCAAAATTGGCCTTATAACTTCTTCAAGTGCAAGCTCAAAAACCTCTTCAATTAGAGTTACTTCTTCTACTCCTAACATTTATTGTGTCTAATACTAGAAAGACTTGTTAAATGCTCTTGAAAACTCAATAATTATTCTTATTGGTTTTAGAAAAGGTTGAAAAATTGAGTTAATATGATCTATTATGTAACAAACCTAAGCAATATTTAGGTATTACGAACTTAAATCAATTGTAAACCTTGAAAACTCTACGAAACTCATTCTAAGTAACATGGTATTAAATTTTTTAGAAGGTCTATTTATTTATAAAGTATGTAGGGTTTAAGAATCTAAGTGAGTGATAAGCATTTACAACTTTGGGTCTCTTTAATAAATTTACTATGGTTGGAAACCCCAATGAAATAGAATAAATAGGTAGTCAAAACTCTAGGTAAGCAATGCCCCTTGGGAACTCTGTGTAACATAAAACCAGTTGTTTAGGTTTGAGAATCTTGGTAAGTACCAAGTCATGAAGAGTCTGGGTAGATTATCTAAGTCAATTTTTAAGTATTTGTATAAATATTATATTTTTTGGTATTTTTTTTATATTTTCATATGCAAAGAGTTTATAAAGAATTTATAAGGTTTTAACAACATTATTCATGCAAAAAAGACAAATAATTATAGGAAAAATAAGAAATGATAGAAAAAATTTGGAGATGATGCATGAAAATTAACTAGGAAAAAATGAGATTTACAACCAAAATGAGATCATGAAATTGAAAGGGAAATAAAATAAATACCTTGACTATAAATGGGTTCTAAATATTTTGTGCCAAAATCACTCCAACAGCTCAAATAATGTTGTTTGGGATTCACATGGGGAGTAACTAGGTTAAATAATATCAAAGCCAGGTGGGAAACAAGGTAGACTTTTTAATATTTATAATAACCTATGCATTAATGAAAACTAAGTGAAACATGTTAAGAAAACCATGTAACCATTTTGATGACTATCAGGTTTCATGAATTGCTTCACTTAATTTGTTCTATGAAGTCAAGTAACTTTGTAACCTTAATTTGGTCTAAGCTTATGAATACTTGGACTTGTGAACCTTTATTGATTTTAATTATGATTTAATCAAGTGAATTAATATAACTTCAAAACCTTGGATTGCTCTAAGTAGTGTTTTGTGGGTTTACAAATCTACTTTACTTAGCTTTTATGATTTTGAGAAGTAAAGTCATTCTACAACTCCTATTTAATCTAGATGATATATATTTGGTTTGCAAAGATAACTTAATTCACCTTTATCAAATAAGTAAAGTAGCCTAGAGAACCTAAGTTGACCTAGAGATGAGCCCAAATACTTAGTTTTTTGAATTTCTTGGAAAGATGGACAAATGGGTTTCATGATAATGACCTATGTATACATTTTCTAACCTTCTAGCATTTTGAAGTAATTTTTGTACCAAAGTCAATTATAGTCAAAACTAATAAAGTATAAGTCTTATTTAGGAGACCAATTTTTGGCAAGGATAAATAAATCACATAAAATAGAAGAAATAAATTTAAATAGGGTTAATTCAATAGGGGTAACCCAAAATTTTTAAGTGTCAAATTTTAGAGACACTAGGTCTATCTATGTCAGGGAAATTATTTTGGACATTTTATCTGAAACAATTTCCCCACATAATTATTCTATTGATCATTTTATTCTATAGAATTTCCCTTTAGCCTCTTTGCAATTACCCTTTGGTGTATTCATTTTAAACTTACTATTTTTTGAAATCACCCTTTAGAACTTTTGTTCTACAAAAATATGCCCTTCAGGGGAAATGTGTTGGACATTTTATCTGAGAAAATTTCCTTGAAAGAATGATCCTTTGAAAATTTCAAAAGTGCCCTTTATATTATTTAAAGTTCCCTTTGGATTTTATAAAGTCCCCTTCATATGTTTTTTCAAAGGCATCCGCCCTACAGACCTATCTTTCAAGTTTTTGTTAAGGATTATTTTCCCAATCAAATTTACCTTTGATTTTTTTCAAATTACCCTTTGATTTCATAAAATTATCCTTTAGACCTTTTATTTATGCCAATTTCCATTTGGATTATTTACAAATTCCTTAGGTATTTTTGTGAAGGGCACACACCCTTCTAGAGTTTTTGGAATGAACCTTCAGACTTTTGTCATTGGATATTTTGTTCGACACAAAAATATTGAAACATCTTTCCCATAGTAAATTGTCTACAAACCTTTTAAAATTTCTCTTTCCCCCATGAGAAGTTACCTTAGGGACATTTTTATTTAGAAAATGCCTTGCCAAGTGACTCTTTAGAAGGATTGTTTTAAACTTTGTGTTTGAAACATTTCCCTCGGCACCACATCCCAAAATAAAAGGCCTAAAATAATTTTCCACTACCAAGTCCCTTTGAATTCATGAGGTCACTTTAATATGTCTTAGACCTTATATTAATACTTTAAATTAATTTTATATTGCTCCTAGACCTGACTTAAACATTGAGAATATCTGTAGGATCTATAATCCATTTTTGCCTAGATAGAATTGATCAAATGATGTGAGACCACTAAGTGGCATGTGTATGATGAATAATAAACGCATAAATGATAAGTGGTAGGACCAAAAAATAGTCCTAATAATGTACTTAAAATTTACAGTTGCATACCCTTCAAATATGTTCATGTAGACATCAAATGATGGTCAATGGATGCTAAATTTAAGCTATCAAATAATCTTGGGGATATGCTTAAAATTAATGGTCATGTACCCATCAAAGACATTCATGAAGATGTAAAATGGTGTATGTGTAGATTTCACATTTAATATAGAAAATTTTATCTAAACATATGAGATTGATAGGGACTTTTTAAAGGAATGAGGACATGACAAGTGTCACCACCATGAAAACCCAATAAGAAGATCTAATAGAGCACATTTACAAGGATAAATATGATATAATATATCATAACTAATTTGGTATTTTAAACATAGCTTATATCAAATGTTGTAACAACACATATCATAACCACTTGGAACATAACTAAGGTAGCCAATGTTGTTCGAATCCTAGGATCAAGATCAATAGCCTATGTTAGTCCTTACAAGGCTAATATGATAGTTTGAGATGAAGGGAGGATTTTAAAAAGGAAATAGTCATATTTTTAAACATTAATGAGTACTTTTTTTGTAAAGGTGCCATAGAGATGCCATGCATATGTCAGGATGATGCCACATAAGTAGATAAGTAATATGAACTAAAAGATCTAGTGGACCCACAAAAGGAAAAATAAAAATGCATGATCTAAGGCATAAATTTCACTTTATTCTAAATGTTTCCACCATTTGTGCATTATTAAATATTCAATTAAGCCCCAAATTGACCCTGTATTCACCATAATCAAGTTCAAAGAGCTAAATTGTCACCTATATGAAGAAGATTTGACCCATAATCAGCTAGTGGGTCTCAAATTTAGATGAAACAAGAATGTTATTTTGGGTATATACATGTGAAATTTGTAATATCATGTTGTATATAAGTTTTTCCATTGGAAAAATCATTTGTCCTAGAATATAGAAAAAGGACACCTATCTTATACACTTGTGAAAATGTAATTGGATGAGACTGATCGACATGTTGCCTTGTATCTTATAAAAGAACCATTGTCAATTGTCAAAAAGAAGAGGGATTTCTTAGAACCAAATTAATATTTAAACTTTGAGTAATTAATATAAGTAAGGAATTCTAAAAAAATTGTCCATTTTTGTTTATGTGAAGTGATATATGGTTGTTCTCTTACTTGTTTAGTTTCACTTTTATATTTGAATGGTTCCTATGGATTTTTGATGTGTATCATGAATGTATACTTGATAATTTATGTCAATGCTATATTAGTTTAAAGTTATTAGGCTTATTTCATTTTCCATAATTAATTTTCATTTGGAATAATGGTGTTCGCTTATAGGAGTGAATCTTTAAAGTAAGCATGGTTCTTATTTGCATCATTTCATACCTTTCTTTTAAGCTTTCATGATGTATGTTTTGATTTGGGCTTAAGCTATTTCACTTCATACATTAGTTAAATGTATGTTTAGATGATATTAGAACTTTGTCATAATGTTTGTAACAAAGACTAACAACATCTGTTTATGCTATCCTACCCTTCCTTTTGCTTATTTTCTTAACCAAATCATCTTATTTTAATGGTTATTATAAATATCAATCTTATATTAGTTTTTATATTAGTTCTTGATCTTAATTCATTGTTCTTAGCATAGTATACTACATAGTTTACATATATCTACTATTTAGCCATGGTGGATCCCAACCACCTAATTTTAAAAATTATTTGAAATAATCCCTTATTTTTCCTCTATTATACCACTACATAACAATATTATCATAACCCATAAGTCATGCATTGAGTTCTTAGGAACTCTAAAATTAGAAGTGTTTCTTAAATAATCTGGGCACTTGTGGTACATATTTAATCATCAACATAGGTATTCAAGTATTCATTACACCCTCCATTCAAAACTTGTACCAATCCATTTATGAGGTCTCTCCACCTTACTTGGGTTGTTAGAAGGCTCCTTGAAGAATTTTTGACCCTTTCAACTTGCTAGTTGTAAGAGGCAAATAAGGTCTTATTAGGAGTGTTAGAGAATATTTCAACCTATTTAAATGTTATTTTAATTTTTAAATTAATTATTATTAAACTCCAAATGTATTTAAATAGAGAATCAACCTTGTATAGCCTCTTTAATAACTTATATGCCTTGGTTTAGTTGATTATTCTCTTGAACTCCTCCTCAAGCAATGTGACATAGGAAAGACAAAACTTGGATTTGATTTGAATAAGGAAATATTAATCCATATATATATTATCATTATAATTTTAGACCTATAAAAATGCACTTTTATCCATCAAACCCTCTAAAATATGTGATTTGTCTTCCTTTACTTGCATTTCTACCTATTCCTTATAGCCCTAAAATATGTAAACCTCCTTGTGAAGAAAAATGTATGAAATTTATTTAATAAATAAACACATTTTATATGATCTAGTATATATTTACAAATCCATGCCAAGTTTTGGGATTCAAATATGAGTATCCCTTTTCTACCATTTCTCTCTCTAATTAGGCCTAAGTAGGCCTATAAACATACATTTATCCCAAATGGTCATGCACACATGTGAAACCTATAAAAATTTATTGAATCAGTTTACCTAGAATAAATACAATTTTACATGTCAAATTTAAAGTTATAAGGCCTTGTGTAGATTGGTAAACCATGAAATGGCCATTAGCAAGCCTAGATGCTTGTATATGTTTGACTAACATTTGAAATTGTTTTTATGAAACTTGCAGGTTTTGGTGGTTAAAATTTTCTTCTAGATAATTTTAACATAATTATAAAACTTCATACCTTGAGAGTGAAGTCTCTTGTTACACTCATAGGCCTTCATCTAGGCTTATTGGCTTACAAAACTAGGTTTTTCTCAATTTTTTAGCAAGTAGCCAACTTGCAGGGATGACATAAAATTTTGAGAGACACATAGAATAATTTATATGATATTATAACCTCTATTAATCCCATATAATCATTAATATATGGATTATAGATCATTCCTTAACTTATACCTCCATAAACAGGCCTAAAACTACATATTTAGCCTTATTATGTACAATATTGTAACTGTACATGAGAACTGATAGCTTGAAATGGAGCTCGGGAGAGTTTTGAATGACATTAAGTTAATTTTGAGTTCATATAATTTCATTTTAAGGCATTAATAATTATATTCCCTCCATCAAGTTAGTTGAAGGGTTGATAAAGGTATACAGTCTTAACAATGATTCATAAAGGATAGGGGTCCATTCCAAAAACCAATGCTAGGATATTAGAGACAAGGGAATTTTATAACACATAAAATGGATATATTTAACCATGAAACTTATAAAATAATTTATGATCAAAATTATTACCTACTTGAGCTCTTTGACAAGCAAAATAGGGTTTTCTAAGTATCCCATTTTCTTTTTGATAGTCCATACAAGTGTGGGATCCAAGTACTAAACCAATGCTATATGTTTGAAGAATTATGACCCATATAAAACCTAAATTAACCTATATATACCTTGAAACTCTTTGGTTAAGTTATAATCTTTACAAACTTTCTTCTCATGCTAGTAGACTGATGTGAGAAGGCCGAGAAAGGTCTTTTTGGGTCTTAAGACCTCAAAAAACATTTTAATAGAAAAAAAGGATATAAATAGGTTTTAAATTATCCATGAAAGTATTACAAAAGATCTTACATAAAAAATAACTTTCCAAACATTCTAAAACCTTGACTCTTCATTACTTAAGGGTTTTTAGGCAAACTGAGTTTGTTGACTCTAGAGATATACTCTTTGGACCTTTATCCTCTTCCACTATATCAAAACTTAATATAAGTCTTATTTGAGATAATCTAAACATATTTTTACTATTATAAATCTAAATTTTAGTTATAAATATGTTCTCCTTATCTTGGTCTAGAGTAGTCTTGTAGGCCTCTAATAGACTATGTTAGCTTGGGCTAAGCCTTATTTCTCTAAGTCTAACTTATAAATGATTCTAATGTTCATGGATTGCTTAAAAAATTTCTATAAAATATCCTATAACTTCATCATAACACTTATTATACCATCACAAGTATGATGTTTCTCTACATTCTTACTCTAAGAAAAGACCATCGATATTAAGGCTACTATTTGTAAATGATGTGGTTATTTCCTTAGACTATATGGATAAAGTGATGGTAATAATACCTTTAATAGGTAGGTATAGAAATATTTCACCTTTTACCACACTTTTAAGTTTCTTAAACTATCACCTTTTTCCCTCACTTAATATTTCTTTATGTATTTAATACACATGTCTATATAACCTCATTAGACCTTTGAGTGTTCTCTTGAGATATATTTTTATTTAAATGATTTATGTAACATTATATATATCTTTAAAATTTCCTTTACAATTAATTTCTCATCTAAATATCAACTTAACCATTGTGCTTCAAAACCATCTTCTTGACATTGGAGACAACTTAAGCTTAGTTAGGTTGACTAATAGACTTCAAAAGTTAGTTTACCTTTCTCTTCATTAATAATATTCTTCTTGGTCATAAATGGACAATATTATATTAATTATATATACCATATGCATCTGTCACATACATCACACCCATCTTACATGTAATCTTCACACAAATTCACATTGCATAACAAGCTTACTCTTTGAGCTAAAATAATATGGTTGTAGGTGCACATTTGGTGCTTGACTGTAGATGTAAAATTTCACTCAACTTAAATTATTTCTCCCAATATTCCAAGTTATATTATTGAGATATTTATATTTCTTATTGAATACCACCTACCTCCTTAACCAAAAAATGATGCTTTATTGAAGTAGTCTTATTGAGTGACTATTGTAGGTGTGTATTTTTCCCATTATAAGGATAGAGGAAGGAATAACAAGGTTGGTAAAATTAAAAACATGATTAAAATAATATAATTGACTCCCCCTCAACTTGAATTAACCTAGATAATCATTAACTTGATACTTAAAGGTTTGATTAATATGGAAACCAAAACTAATCTTTACCCTAAAAGATATGAAAATACCTTAAACTCTATTAAGATGTGTCTCAAAATATTCATTCATGATTTGATTTTTTCATTGGTAGTATCCAACACCATGAGTTAATGTTCTTTTAAAAATCCTCATGTTATTATTTATCTATGTCCTAGATCACCTATAATGTCTATTTGACATGTTCATGGTTCATCTTACTGTTATAAATGATCATTTGAAGTCTCTTTTTAGATTGTAATACATATATTTAACTATTTCATGTATTCATATAAGGAATATTTTGATCCTTTTATTTCTTAAGTTGTAATTTTCACCTTGAATAATATTATGAGTAATTATAAAAAACTTCATGCCATTAAACAAACTTATTTATCTTCATGACTCATTTCTTTCACTATCACTTGCCATGATGTTCTTTTACCTTGATCATTAGACCTATGAGTCTCTTTTAATATTTAAGAGAGAATGGTCTCTAGGATTTCATACATATTTTATTCATAAGGTTAATAAATACTTTCTCACCTTTTTTTAGTTTTCCAAGATCATGCTTCCCTCACTAAGATACTCTCATACATTAAAATCTCATTAGACCTACAACTATACCTTGTGAAAGACACCATCTCATTTAATATATCTCAAGGAATACCCTATTTAAATGAATACACATAATTTTATTTATAAATTTAATATGTGTATTATAAATAAAACATGAACTTGAGAACCCCTAAAGATGAAGACACTTAGCTGCTAGATCAAAAATGCTTGAAAACTATTAACTTTAACAATCAACATAGGCAACTAGTTTCCAACAAAAAGAATATTTATGAAGATAAATTACCTGATGAATATAAAATTAAAAATTTCCTATTTTAACATAAAATCATCCCAAAATAACATTTTTTCTCCATTAATCTCTAAAGTGAAGAAACGAAGGCAAACCTAGACCCTCTCTAGATGGGTAGGAAATAGTGACCCCCCTACACTATTATATATTTTTCATAAATATGGGTGAATGAAAATGAAAAAAAATGAAACTAAAATTAATTAAATTATATTTATTATCCTTTACCAATATATTTTAACCTAACTCTCTTAACCTTACTGAGCAAAAATTAATGGCCTTCCTAAAACTACCAAAGAAGTCAATAGGAGATATAAATATGTTTTTTACATTTTTTCACCTAAATATACTTATAAACCATGGATTTTACCTTATAATAAACAAATTAGGTGAAAAATATACCTATATTCCAACTTTACCTTGAAAATTTGTATAGACAACCTCAAAATAGGCCTTTTTGGTACTAAAACTATCGTAACCACTTGATAAATATGATAAAATTACTACAAAAGTATTTATTAGATATTTTAAAGTTTTAATAGATATATAATGATGTTTTAAATAATTATTAAAATTATTAACTATCATATCTTTGCAAAACCTTCTCAAAAGCCATAAAAATAGGTCTAAAATACAACATAGATGGGTTATGATGTTAGAAAAGAGTTTTACCAACCTATATGATATTTAATATAACATGGCATGAAATTTGTACCTGATATGAGACCTATTAAAATAATTTAGACTCCTTTAAACACTTGATACCCATTGAAATGGATCAAAATATATCTTGGACAAGCACATAGCTACGAGGATCAAAACCTTAAACTCATTAAATCTACCTTAAAATATACTAAATAAGGTTTAAATTAAACTTTCCAAGGTTATAAAAAGACAAAAACCATGATATATAAGGTAAATAAGCACGATAATCAGATTTTCAAATTATAAGGGTGATAGTTTGACCTATGAGGTCAAACTTGTCAACATTTGGTGACTCAACTAGGAAGCATGCCTGTTATGATTATGAACTAGAGAATTGACATCTATTCTAGACTTGTGAAATCTCTCTTAAATTATGAAACACAAATGATAAAACCTTAACCAATGACTATAAAAACCTTAAATTGAAACAAGATAACTTCTTTTCCTCCAAAATCAAGGAAAGAAGACACATAAAATAAGGGAAACCAATTAACAAGACACATGTGCAAAATAACTAAGAACTTATTCAAAAAAAAAAAAAAAAAAATCAAAATAAATGTTCTATAAAAAAACATGGAGGAAAACAAACTAACTATCTATGTACAAATGAACTTAACTCTCAATAATAATGTTTCAAATGTATCGCATTGACTGGAATTAGAAGCTCTTCACCATACATCTTGGCAAGTTGAAAAGTATTATGGGATTTTTAGCTAGTTATTTTGTAAGGGACACCCCAAAGGGATTCTAACTTGGTACACCTTTTTTTTTTAGCTCTGTCCTCATCCCACTTAAGAACCAAGTCTCTTTTAAAACTACTTGAAGATGATCCTTTGTCAAGGTTCTCTTAACTTGTTCTTGATGAATTGCATGGCCAACATGGATTGATTTCTAATTTCTTCTAGATCCATAAGATCATCATACCTTATCTCCATCGGTTCATTCTCCAACAAATCTAGTTGATGAATTATTTATAAAAGTAAGAAACTCAAGTGAAATGGGAAACCTTACTTCCTTTCCATAAACTAGCTTGTATGGTGAATTGAATATAGACCTTTTGTAGGTGATCCTATTAGCCCATAGAGTTGACTTAAGATAAAAATGTCATGTTCTATAATTATCTTCAATTTTCCTTGTTTTGATCTTGAGTAGGTTCTTTTTGGTGGATTTAGAAAGGTCATTACCTTGTGGGTGGTAGTTTGATGAAGTTTTGGGGTATAAACCATGTTAGACATCATATTGACTAATTCTATCTCCTGCAAAATCCATGACATTATCTAAAATGATGATGGAGGGAACACCAAATCTTGTAAGCAAACCTTCCTAAAAATTTAACACACTAGATTCATTTTCTTCCTTTAAAGTTGTTGCCTTTATCCATCTGATGAAACAATTTATGGTAGTAAGGATTCATCTATGACCTAAACTTAAATGATGATTAATAAGGATAATGAAGTCCAAACCCCATTGGACAAAAGTCTGATCCACTAAAATTGGTTGGAGATGTAAGGTAAAAAGTCTTTCTTTTCCTTTAAACATGGTACATTTCTTATACTTACTCACCCAAACATGGAAATTTTTTAATATGCTTGGAAAATAGTGTCCACCTCTCATTATCTTAAGGGATATAATTCTTGCTAAGAAATGGAATCCACATTTTCCATCATGGGATTCCTCATTTAACCTTTGTATTTGGATTGCCTTTATGCACCTTAACAATATACCATCGATGTCCTTATTTAAAATCATGCCATCAACAAGGAAAAAAGGAATGGATTGAAATTTGAAATACCTTATCCTTGATGCACTTAAGTTAAGAGGATAAAAACCATCTTAGAGGTACCTTACCAAGTCTTGAAACCAGATTGAATATGATGTATGATTAACTATAATTTATTCATAATTTAGCACTAAAATTTCCTCCTTATTTTGTTTCAAGTCTTGGGCTAGGTGTTCACATAATACTTTGCCTTTAATCAGTTTAGTGACCTTTATTTTAACATCACAATCCATCACTCTTTTTATCCAACATGACCTCTTCTAACTTATGTCCTTGTTCAATAATCACTCCTTGATACTTGAATGAGAAACCATTATATATATAATGTTGTTAGATAATAAGTCTTTAAATGTCCTAAGATATATGATTACTGAAAGGACATGTTTCTCTACATATGTGTACCTTGTCGCATATTCATCCAAGCCTTGACCAAAGAAAGCTATTGGTTTCTCCCAAGATTTTTGATTTTGTCACATGAGTATAACTAAAATTGTGTCCACATTAGCATATATATACAAGGTGAAATATCTTGAAAATTTAGGAACAATGAGTGTAGGAGAACTAGCTATTTCTTGTTTGATCTCTTAAAAAATCCTCATACCCTCCTTATATCAACTTAAGATCTAGTTCTTATTAAGAATGGATGTAAATGGATTTCCTAAACTTATAGAATCATAAATGTATCTGCTTATATAATTTATCTTTCCTAGAAAACATTGTAATGCCTTAATATGTTTTGATATAGATAAAACAAGTATGGAGTCTATCCTCTCAGTATCAATTCTTAAATTATTCTTGTAAACCACATGTCCAATAGGCTTACCTTCATGTATTAAAAAGACACATTTGTTGGGGTTAAAAGACACCCCAAATTGTCTACATCTCTCAAATACTTCCTTTAGATGAACCATGTGTTCCCTTGCACTCTTTGAAAATATAGTAATGTCATCTAGGTATACAAGAACAAACCTATTGATTAGACCCTAGAATGCCATATACTTGGATGCTTGAAAGGTTGTTATATCATTAGACAAAATGAATGGCATTTTATTGTAGGAAAAAGTCCCCCACTTAATAGTGATGGTTTTTTTTAAATTGCTCTTCCTTGTTAACAAGAATATGATTATATCCACTATAACCATCCAATAATGATAAAATTTCTAAAATATATACCAAATTAAATATTTGATCCATGGATGATAATGGGTAATTACATTTTATATAAGCCTTGTTTAAATCATGAAAATATAGACAAAGTATTATTTCACCATTTTTATTACTTACTATAATAAGGTTTTCCACCCGAGTATAATGCTTGATTGGGAAAATGATGGTCAATTGAATTATCTTATGAATTTTATTTCTCATCAAAGGCTCAAGTTTTGCATTGATTGGTCCTTTCCTTTATATAACTTGTTTTGTATCAACCTCTAGCTCAATGGTGTGTTGAACTAAACTTAGATCAAATACCTTCAAGTCACTATACTACCATGCAAAAACATCAGTATACTCCCTAAATAAATCAATAAATTATTCCTTTTGAGATGGAGTACATACTTTACCCAAATTTTGAATCTTTCTAGCTAATATCTCAACATTAGCATAGTGTTCCAGAATCCTTGGTTGATAATTAATACTTCTCTCTCATCACCTCATCATCTCTACCAGATATATTTTTAAAAGTGATAAAACCTTTGGGAATAATTTTGGACTTAAGTTAAATAATTTGATATCCATACTATTACAAAAGCTTTGATTCATTTTTGGAAGAGATTTTAGCCTCCTCTTGTAGGAAGCAAAAACTATTTGATTGCCAACTTCAAACACTTTCTAGTTCTCGTGATTGTCAGTAATAGAAGGCCTCACCATAATCTTGATATGTGACTAATTTTTCTCATTCCTCACATCAAATAGAATACTAAATTGAGCTCCTATGGTGAGTAATCTATTTACATGTTTTTTAATTTTTATTAGCACTAATTGAATATCAAAAGCATCAAAATCCTGAAGTAGGTCCCAAAATTTACGTTTTTAAGATCTTACCAATGCATTATTTCATAAATTCATCACTCTTACTAAGTGAACCACAAGTTCACTATCACCAAAAGCTTGTAAAAAAGTTATTCCCATCTTCCTATACCATTACAAACTATTGGCTAGAGCCTCATACTCTACTACTTTATTAGAACATCCAAACTAAAATTTAATAGAATAAAAATACCTTTGATTGGTAGGTGATATAATCATGATTACATATCCAGTACCATATTTGTTCCTTGACCCATCAACGAAGATATATAAAAGGCCATCTTTTGAAACATCTTCTTTAATTATGGTTGGAATGTGTGCATCATTTTCATAAAGATTATAAACATCAAGTACCTCTTATTTAATAATTTTATATGGATCATGTTCAATCAAGTTTTAATACTAGTCATAAACAAATATATTAGGAACTGCTTTAAGAGGTTAGTTTGTCTCTACTTCACTAGTTTATTCCACCTCATTTGAAATGACATAATTTATGTTCACAACACTTTTGCATATAATGCCCTAAATAAAATAATTCAATATGCTCAATTTGAATAGTGACCTTAGTCCCATATCATTTTTATAACATGAAATAACTCTTCATATGATAAGTAACCACCAATCTTTGATGTGAAATCTATAGACAAGCACATGGCAAAATATGGATGCGATTCCACCACCACTACATCCTATTGAATAGTTACATTTGGGAAATAATGTAATGTTAATTTTAGGTTCTTGATCATGCCAATAATATTTTTTGGTCAGCCATATATATGAAATACACCATTGGTATTTGGTTCATACACTAAACCAATCTTGTCTGCAATCTGCTTATGCATAACAATACTACTAGCTCTATTGTATACGATATAATTATGGACTAAGGTATTGCCAAATATTAAATAGAGATAATATATATATATATATATATATATATATATATATATATAATTCAATTTTATATCATATTTTATTACTTATACCTCCTTATGTATTTGTTTCACTTTTTATCTCTTTAGATGATCTAAATTTTCCAAAACTACTCTCCTTCTTAGCTAGTTTTAGAGACAACTTGAGTGCTGAAATCTCCTATATAAGCATGCCCTTTTGTATTAGGATTGATAAATAATCCCACATGTTCATTTTAATATTATAAATATTCATATTATCAATAATAATAAAATGATTTAAAATCACATTTGGTTGCACTCTTGGCATAATTGGATGATCTTAAACTTGTGGTACTTGATGAGATTTTCTTTCTTTTATGTTATGATTTTTCTGAGATGTTGGGACATGAAACTAGTTATTGAAACCTTGGGAAATATTTTCACTAAAGTTTTCACCCTTGGAGAGTTATTTCAGGCCTACTCCAAATTTAATGGAATAATGGGACTAGCCCTAGACTTGTGGTTTGACTATAGTAGAAGCAAACCTCTAGATTGAAGGTTACCTCCCTTTATATGTATATTTAAACTTATCACTTATACTAATAACGTATTGAAATTAAAAGTGAATAGATAAATATGAAATAAAGATAACCTAATGGGTTGATGCACAAAGTTAAACTCCACAATATTGCCATGAAATTTCACTATGAATGGTAATTCACATAATTAACTTAAACATCCAAGGTTTACATAACATAAGTATTTTAACATGAAGGTGATATGAAATGCACTTAACAAGGTGGATGATCAAGAATTATTATTGAAGATGATATTAATATTCCTTACACTTAGATACATACAAAAACACTAACTATAACTCATGTGAACTATTAAAGAGAATAGTACTTGTAAAAATTATGATATATTAAGGTGAACACAAAGATAGATGATTATCACTTTTCATTCAACTATGCATTAGGTGTCTTGAAACTCTTCATTTCCCATGCCTAATTTGGTCCAAGTGGCCTAAAAATCAATGTAATCTTCTTAAATCCACTCTATGTCCATAAATGATCTTAAAATATGTTATAAGGCTTAAAACAAACCATTTTGGTTCCCAAGAACAACTCCTAAGAGCTCATTTTGATCCTTAAGCCCTCCCTAAGCCTATTTCCCTTATAGCCCTAAAATTTTTTAAACCTTATTATGTATAATAATATATGGAGGGTAATGAAAAAACAAAAGAATATTCTAGGACCTAGTATGGCCTTACAATTTCATGTCAAATTTAATATCCTGAATATAAGTGAAAGTCAAATTTGTATGTGTTTCTCTCTCTTGAATTAGGCCTCAATTAGGCCTCCTTTCCCAAAACCCTATTTTCTTGCTCCAAAATTCTCTCACACATGTAAAATCATCAAAAATAATTTTATTGACTTTATCTATGATGTCACCAACCTCCATGTCAAGTTTGAGGTTTTGAGACCTTGTGAAATTTTGCAAATCATGAAATGACCTTACCACCTAGCCTCATTTTAGGCCTATTTGAGATTTCCTTGGAAAAAGAGCCTTATTTGACCACTTGAATAATCTCATTTGAAAATTTTTAGACTTGAGTAGTTATTAAACATAAAAAATCACTTCATCTAATTATTTATAAGTTATTTCCTTCTCATCACACATGTAAAACACCAAAAAGCATGAAAAATAGGGAATTTATTACAGTCTATACACGTGACATTAGCATCGAAGTACATATGTAGAACCTCATTTGAGTCCTAGAAAATATAGAAGAGGTTTTATGATAAAAATATTGTGTTATATGTGATTTATAGGTCCATTTTTATTCCTAGTCACTATCAAGGTTTTAGGAAGTTTTAAGACCTATTTGGGGTCTTAACGATCATTTATAAAGAAAATAACACTAATTAACCTCATTATAATTCTAGAACCTTATTTAATAACCCCAAAAATATTCAAAATGGATCATATTCCCATGAAAAGTTTGAGAGATGGTGTGAACATATGAAGTTACTCCTTGGGTAGTAGACTTAGTATTCTTGAACTCGAGAGAGGTCAAATTTTGATTTTAGGAATTAAGGATAAATTACATTGATGGGAGAGGTTTAAAAAACTACAAATTTTTTTTCCCAATGATCCTACATGTTTTGGTAGTGACTATTATTCCATTATATACATTTGGTGTACTAGTTAGGGTACTTGGGGTTTAAGGCATGTCACCTTTTTGTTAGCCCTCAAGGGCATTTGGATTCAAAACTAAGGTTTGGTGACACATGAGAGAGTATTGAGACCCATGATATATTTATGGATTTCCAAAAGGACCCTTAATTTTTTTTTCATACTTTTTCTAAGCTTTAGGTTTAAATAGACCCCTTGGTCTCCAGACTATACCTTACTAATGGAGTGAGAAACATCTGAGATAAAATAATGTGTCTATCTGATACTTGTCTAACATTGAGATGACCATGGATATATTGTTCCACTAAATACCATCCCATTTATTTATTCATAAAGTCTGATCATGTTTATGAAATCCTCAACACTCCATCTCTCTTATGATTGGTTGGGTCTGCATGTATGAGAATTAGGCCTACAAGCCTAAACAAAATATCATCTTAATTATAGACTATTTTATGATAAATTTTTAAGGTTTTATGAAGGTTAATTTCATAATGAAATCAATTACCAAATTCATCTCTTTCAAACCTATTTATAGTCTTTTACTCTTCTTCAATACAAGCACAACTCTCCTAAGAACGCAAACCTATAGGTTGCCTTTTTGAATATGTGTGCCCTTTGAAATTAGTTTGATCCATCATATACATCATGTTATTTGGTCTCAAAATGACCTTATGACCCTTTTTTTAAAATGAGATAGACCTCAATGTCTTCTCACCATGTTTTATGTCTTACTTAGTTTAAGACCAACTTGACCTGACTTGCATCTTTTAAGTAACCTTATAGGGTCATTTGAATACATTTTATGCTTGTAGGACTCCAAATTTATAATTTTTCACATGTTTTTAATAATATAGGACCCATTCACAATGTATTCTCTTAAGTCACTTATGAATTTACAACTTACCAAGTTTAAGGCTTCCTTCCACCTGCATGTAGGTGCCAATTTAAAGAGGGTATTGACTATGTCTTAGTTCTCAAGGTCTTATTTCCATATTAGTGATCTCCTCAATGTAATTTTACTTATTTTAATTCCTAATTGGGCTCATAACTCTTTATAACACATATACCACTTTTTTAGTTTGAAAATAGACTGCTCCTATAAATAGGTTTGTAAGTGCTTTAAGAAACTTGTCAACTCAGTTCTTTGACCCTCATTATCTCTTAAAGCACACTTAGGTGATTTCATATTGTATTATAGTTAGTTTTTATATTTTGGCTTGTTCCTTTTTGGATATTGATGTTGATTTGATCCAAAATGAGCACCTAAAGGGCTTGGGGCCTGTATGTCTCATTTGCTTGCTTTTAGGGCTATAAAGAGACACTTCTTAAGTTTTTGAGCTTCTTGGCACCTGCCAAACCATAACTTTATTTTTTACTCCTTGAAAGGCTCAAAGATATTCTAGGCCTTTTTACAATGCCACCTTTCAACTTTAACTCACCTTACATTTCATACAGATTTGTTTATTGCAGTCATTATATATGGAGGGTCTATGTATTGAAAATTAAAAAATGTAGTCAATTTGAAAACTATTTATGATGTAATTAGGGTATTTATAGACATATTAATGCATTCATATATGTATTAAGTCTTCCCCCATGACTTTGAGTAAGTTACAAATGTTTATATAGTTTATACAAGCTTGTATATGAAGGAAAAACCTATGACTCTCATTAGAAGGTGTGTTTGGACTA